>JADBJO010002092.1:252500-260000 GCA_016801955.1 Conus betulinus
CTCCTCCTATTTCCCGCATCCAGATTCACAAGCAGTTCCACCCCTATACCAACCCATTATCACCACTACCCTTGCCCCCTTCAGCAGTTTTCTGTCACCTTACCAATCCCTCAGTGGATCTTCAAATCAGCAAATGGTGACCATTTCACATCAAAAACGACGCCCTTAACTATCGCTGTTCTCATTCTCATCCCTCCCCCCCCCCCCACCCTCCTCTCTCTCTCTTCTTTCTCAGTCTGTGTGTCTATGTGTCCCCTGTGTGTCTGTTCTGTCTGTCGCGTCGTCATGTCTGTCTCTCTCTCTCTCTCTCCTCTCTCTCTCTCTCTCTCTCTCTCTCTTTCTCTCTATCTCTCTCTCTACTGCTTGTGCTGTTGGCTTTGTATTCATCTGTGGCTGAACAATTTAGTAGTATAGGGAAAAACAAGTGCAGGCTAACAATTCTTCCCGTAATTATATTATTAAAGGACTTAGCAAAGATTTAACAAAAAAACAAAAAAAAATAATAATAAAAATAAAATAAAATAAAAAGAAAAGAAAAAAGAAAAATGGGGGAGGGTGGAGGGAGCGTGGGGGGTAGGGTGGGGTGGGGGGTGGGATGGCAAAGGGGTGCGGAAAATGGAAGAAAATGAGGACAAAATATTAGGGAAATATATCATAAACACGAAACCCATCACTAGCTCCCCGGCATAGGAACCATGGTGATCGCCTCTTGAAGACAGATGCATTATCTTGCCTGGTCCGAGGACTTTCGTTTGGTGGATCGACTTATACAGGGAGGGCACGGCTGATTGATGTGTCTATACTCTCTCGGTATTTGTGTGCATCTGTGTGTCTGTGCCGGAAAAACGCGTGGCACAGACAGTTTTTTAGCCATACCATTCATAGAAGCTTCCAGGAGAGCATCAGAGGCGAGCATCAAATTGGTTTGTAGTGTCGTTTGTATTTCACAAGTCTGGTCGAATAGTTTGAAAGGCAAAAGCTTTTATCGACATGAAACAAGAGAACTTTCTTGTAAAAGAGTGAGATCCCATCCTCCCACATCTCTCTGTTACCCTTACCCCCCACCCTCATCCTCTCTCTCTCTCTCTCTCTCTCTCTCTCTCTGTGTGTGTGTGTGTGTGTGGTGTGGGGTGTGTGTGTGGGTGTGTGTGTGTGTGTGAGGTGTGTGTGTGTGTGTGTGTGTGTGTGTGTGTGTGTGTGTGTGGTATATGCGTATCACTGTCTGTCTGTGTCTTGTCTGTCTGTCTGTTTGTCTATCTGTTTGTCTGTCTTTCTGTCTGTCTGTCTCTTTCTCTCTCTGTCTCTCTTGTCTCACCCTCTGTCTCTGTCTGTTTGTCTGTCCGTCTCTGTCTCTCTCTTTCCGTATGTGTGTGTGTGTGTGTGTGTGTGTGTGTGTGTGTGTGTGTGTGTGTGTGTGTGCGTGCGTGTGTGTGTGTGTGTGTGTGTGTGTGTGTGTGTGTGTGTGTGTGTGTGTGTGTGGTGTGTGTGTGTGTGTTTGCATGTGTGTTTTGTGTCTTTGTATGAGTCTGATCGCGAGTGCGGGCAAAATGTTTTCTTTAGAGACTTTTTTTAGCCATACCAGTAATACAAAACCTGATCCCCTGCTTTCCACTTCTTTCCTTCCATATAAGGTATCAGAGGCGATTGTCAAATTAGTTGTATTGTCGTTTGTAGTGTTTCAGCCAGAATTCGTATCGTAAGTTTGGTCAAATAGTAGAGTGCAAAAGCTTGTATGGAAATGGACCATGTGAACCCTTTGGGGAAAAAGTGAATTCCAATCGTCCCTAATCATTCTGTCCCACACCTCCAGTCTCTGTCTCTGTCTCTCCCCCTCAGTCTCTCACTGTCTCCCTCTGTCTGTCTGTCTGTCTGTTTCTGTCTCGCTCTCTCTCTTTGTAGGTCCCTGTCTCTCTTGGGGGATCTTGAACTGCGTTCAGTGGGAGAACACACACTGTTAATTTGCTCTGCAGTTAATGGTCAATAGCTGCTGATTGAGACGTTACTCCACCCCAAGTCTTCGTTTAGTAACAGCTAAGGCACCATGCCTTCTGGATATTAAGATTTCCACCTACAATGTGGGTATTATGTGTTTTTTTTTTCGTGGTTTTCATCTTGAAGCGGGCAAGAAAGAGAGCCGACATGCGAAAGAGGACATTGGGAGTTCGAAGTGTTACAGACGGTGTAGTTGTTAGTTGCTTGCTTCTTATTTACTTGTTTGGAGGATTTTTTTTTTACTGTGATGCGCCGATGTTGAGCAAAAGCATGTACCAAACAAAAACGCTCTGCCACAGTCCAGCCTGACCAGTGGAGCGGGACGAAGAACCAGCACGGGCAAATCTGACAGCGCCTCATCCAACACCCTGACTGCTGCGTCGTTTGCAGTAGAACCCACCATGATGGATGTCATGTCCATGCTTCAGACCCTCAATGCGAAGTTCGATGAGATGAAGGCAGAGACGAAAGAATTTCATGACGGTTTTGCTGCCCTCAATGGTGACGTGGAATGCCTGAAGGAAGAAAGTGAAGGATCTTCAGCACGAGAGCGCAGACCTATGCTACACCAACGGCGCCTTGATCAACAGGATCCAGGACTTGGAGAGGAAGACTGACGATCCAGGAGAACGGTCTAAGCAGAACAATGTCATTTTTTAAAGGACTTTCCTGCAGGGACAACGAGACATCGCAAGATTGTGAAGGTGTTGTGGAGTGTTTGCTTAATGAGAAACTTGAAATCAGTGGTGATATTCAATTGACCGTGTTCATCGTCTAAACTGTAAAGAGAAATTTCCAGGTATCGGACGTTGCACCCTTTTCAAGGACAAGGGGAAAATCTTACAGGCAAAAACAGAAACTAAGAGGTACTCAGGTGTTCTTGGGAGAGGAAGTTTAAGTTCCGAGTTAAGGAAATAAGGAGACAGCTTACCCCTCATCCGAAGAACGCACGTAGTGATGGAAAGCGTGCCACTATGGTGTGTTCGACCGTCTCCTTATTGATGGCAAAAAGTTCGGATGGACAAAATCTCCGGGAAATCCAATTTGGGAGCGGGGAGGGTTAAAGGGGGGAGGGGGGAAGGCCTGCCTTCAGTGACACCAGTGACACCCAGTGCACGACTACTCGCGCAAAACGGGCGCGGACTTCACAGAAAGGGAGTGGTGCACGTGAAAACGTACTATCGTGCTGAGTTATCCGGGCGGGGAGTTTCACAGAAAGGGAGTGGTGCGCCGTGAAACGTGAAACACTATGACATGGTTAGTGCTGAGTTATCCGGGGTGTGAGGGCGGGGAGTTTCACAGAAAGGGAGTGGTGCGCCGTGAAACGTGAACACTATGACATGGTTAGTGCTGAGTTATCCGGGGGGTGTGAGGGCGGGGGTCAGATAAGATCACGGGGTGAAACGGTTATGTCGTTCATTCTTCTAATAATACTTTTGATAATGTTTTTTTTCCTGATTCTTGTACAGTATATCACACATAAACAAGCGCACTGGGTGTAATAAACGAGGAAGAAGATGTACATGTCAACAATGAACTAAACAATGTGTTTGATGAAGTTAATGGGAAAAACAGAAGGTGGTGTGCTTGTATTAAAAGGGGAAAAATCATATCAGTGTGGAAAGGGATGTTTGCAAGGGTGTACATGAACATATGGATGATCACAGAACAACTGATGTTAATATGTTTATTTTGTTATATATAATTACTATTAATATTTTACTTTTTAACATCCTTGTTGCCAAATTTCGCTCCAGGGGCCAACAGGCTGGGTCGCACTTTATTTTTTTTATTTTAATTCATTTTTTATTTTACTTTTTAACATGCGTGCTGGTGACCTACTCGTTTTTTTGAGTGAACCAGTATTTTAGGAAGAAGAAGGGATATGACTGAAAATGCATCATCAATATTTTCTAATTCACACGATATTCCTTGTGATCGCAACAGTGATTTATTTTTGCACTGGAATGTGAATGAACTCCTTTATGTAATTCATCAAAAAGATTTTCTATTGTATCTATTCAAATTCGACTTTATGTGCCTTGAAGAAACGTTTGTAGAGAATCTGACTTTTTAACATTTTCACAAACTGTACAATTTTTATGAAGCCATCCATAAAACTTTCACATCACGGGAGTCGATCTGGGGGCATAATGTGCCTTGTTAGGAATGAGGTCATGCCTTTCATTCCTAAAATCAGATTAGACAATCCCAATGTGCTTTGTTTCTAATTGAAAAGAATTTACTTGGTTCATCAGAACGTTTTGTATGTGAGTTCGTATGTACCCCCTTGAAGACTCGCCTTTGTATACCTACCTAGATATTGATAACGGCATTAGTTCACTTGAAGAGTGTGTTGTTGACTGTATACTTGAATATGTTAACGTGCATGTAATCCGTTCCGTTGACTTTAAACAGTAGAATTTTTCTCCTGATATTTTACATCATCATGAATTTGGCACTAAAAAAAAATCGCTCTGTGTATACTGATAGAAAATCAGCTGACCTTTTGAGTCTCTCTCTCTCTCTCTCTCTCTCTCTCTCTCTCTCTCTCTCTCTCTCTCTCTCTCTCTCTCTCTCTCTCTCGCTCTCTCTGCTCTCTCTCTGTCTGTGTCACTGTCTGTCTGTGTCTGTGTCTGTCTGTCTGTCTGTCTGCCTGTCTGCCTGCCTGCCTGTCTGTCTGTCATGTCTGTCTGTCTGTCTGTCTGTCTGTCTGTCTGTCTGTCTCTATGTCCGTCTGTCTCCCTTTCCCTCTCTCTCTCGATCTTTGCCGATCTGTGAATCTACCCTCCCTCTACCTCACTGTCTGTCTCTCTGTCTCTGTCTGTCTGTCGGTCTCTCTCTCTCTCTCTCTCTCTCTCTCTCTCTCTCTCTCTCTGCTCTCTCTCTCTCTCTCTCTCCCCCCCACCCTCCTCAGTCTCGCCGTCTCTCTCTCTATCTATCCCTGTGGCGTCTCTTTCTGTCTTTTTTTCTTTTTGTCTATTTCCCTGTCTCTCTGTATCTGCCTATCAATCTGTCTGTCTGTCGGTCTGTCTGTTTGTCTGTCTGTCTCTTGTCTCTCTCTCTGTCTGTCTGTCTGTCTCCTCTCTATCTCTCTCTCTCTCTCTCTCTCTCTCTCTCTCTCTCTCAGTCTCTATCTCAGTCTATCTGTATTCCTCTACATTTATGTCTGTGTGTCTCTCTATCAGTACCTGTTTTTGTCTGTGTCTCTGCCTCTGTCTATCTGTCTTTCTGTCTGTCCGACTGTCTGTCCACGCCCCCCCCCCCCCCCCCCCCCCCCCGGCCCCCCCCACCCCCCCCCCCCTCTCCCCCCCCCTCTCACCTGTCCCCCTCCCATCTCTCTCTGTCTCATCTCAAATCCCTACCCCCTCTCTCTCTATCTCTTCTCTATCATTCTCTCTGTGCCGCTCTCTCTCCCTCTCTCTCTCTTCCTCTTACCCTCTCTCAATTCTTCTTCTTCTTCTCTTTTTTCTCTCTCTCTCTCTTCTCTCTCTCGCTCTCTCTCTCTCTCTCAGTCTATCTCTCTCTCTCTCTCTCCTCTCCTTCTCTCTCTCTCCCTCTCTCTCCCTGTTCTCTCTGTCTTTGTATCTCTATCTCCCTGTCTCTCTCTGTTCTCTCTCTCTCTCTCGGTATCTCTTCTCTCTCCTCTCTGTCTCTCTCTCCATGTCTCTCTCTCTCTATCTGTCTTTTCTCTTCCTCTCTGTCTCTCTATCCCTGTCTCTCTCTCTCTCTTTCTGTCTTTGTCTCTGCCTCTCTCTCTCCCTCTCTCTCTCTCTCTCTCTCTCTCTCTCTCTCTCTCTCTCTCTCTCTCTCTCTCTCTCTCTCTCACCGCACTTAACCTTCCTCTGTGTAGAAGGTCTTCAGCCACAGACTGCAGACCCCAACATGGTACCAGGAACTGCCACTAACCCGTCACCACCTCACCACCCCCACGACCACCACCATCCACGACAACACCTCTTCTCCCCCTCCCCCCTTCCCTACCCCCATCCCTCCCTCCATCCCCACTACCCCCAACAACGTCAACAGCAGCCTGCTCCATCACTATAGTCACCACCACCCCCTCACCGTGAAACCACCCATCACCACCACCACCAGTATCCCCACCACCAACGACAGCTACAACAGCAGTAGCCACAGCGACGGTGACGATTATGAAGATTATATCTACGATTACGATTCATACGCCGAGTACGCTCTACCGTTAGTAGAGGTCCTACCGGTGACGCTGGTGTATGGTACCACCTTAATTTTGGGCCTGGCGGGCAACTTGCTGGTGATCGCGGTGGTGGCACGGTATCGCACGATGAAGAATATCACCAACACTTTCTTGCTGAGTCTGGCCTCTGCTGATCTCCTGCTGGTTTCTGTCTGCATCCCGTCAAGGTGAGTAGAGGGTGGGTGGGGGGGTGAGGAGGGAGAGGTGGTGGAGTTGTGTGGGGTGGGTGTGAGTGTGAATATGTGTGTATGCGTGGGTGTGTGTGTGGGTGTGTGTGTGTGTGTGTGTGTGTGTGTGTGTGTGTGTGTGTGTGTGTGGTGTATACATTTATATATACATACATATATACATACATACATATATAATATATATATATATATATATGTGTGTGTGTGTGTGTGTGTGTGTGTGTGTGTGTGTGTGTATATGTGTGTATATGTGTGTGTGTGTGTGTGTGTGTGAGCGCGCGTGTGTGTGTGTGTGTGTGAAAGTGTGAGAGCGCGCAGAGACAGATAAAGAGAGATGGAGACAGACAGAGAGAGAGGGAGTGAAGAGAGAGAGACAGACAGACAGACAGACAGACAGACAGACAGACAGAGAGAGAGACAGAGAGACCGAGAGACAGAGGCAGAGGCAGAGAGATGCATTCTAATAAGATTTTTCTTCTCTCTAGAAAATTGCTTCGGCAGACAAAATTTATTGCCAGGAGCTTTAAATGTGCAATAAGATTTTCCCCATACGGCTAGTGATTGCGAAAAGGCTTTTGATTCACTGATCAGGGAATTATGTTCAAAGTTCGATGCCTTTTATTTTCATCCGCATTATACGTTGGTAAGTCTAATCAATTACCTAAGATGCAAATTTGACCTTTCTAAACGGCCAGTCTGCTGCGTGACTTGCAAACAAAAGGATTCAGACAAGGTGACCTTCGTCTTTGCTGTTTATTTGGTAATTGTGCTCGGCGTTGTTCACATAGTTACGGGTGATGGATCGATTTCACGATTAATAGTTTGTAGATAAAACATTTTTGCAGACGTGATGGCTTTCAAACCTTCTATATCTATCCTTGGCAGTTATTTTCAAAGCGAGGTGACAAGAGGCGGAAATAAAACAAATTTTAAAGGAATTCAAATGAATCCGCCTGATTATTATACAAACAAACTGCAAGATAAACAACGTTCAGGGAAATGAAAAACGAAGAACGAGCAATCAACGCTATCTTGTGCTGAATTCTAGAAGATAAATGTGTTTGTTCGTTCTTCTTTTCCTTTGTCCTGAATATTGCTGAT
>JADBJO010002092.1:262500-282500 GCA_016801955.1 Conus betulinus
ACACTCAGCAAGCTGCCTTAGAGTGTTAACCCTCAAACGACCAAGTGGGATCCGTTTTTGGACCCCAGCAGCGTATTTTTATGTGCCGTTTTTGAGATTTTTGTAAGAAACAAAATTTCTGCCATGAATTTGTCAATCTATGTCTCTTTGAATTTCACACACATTTTTACAAAAATCTGCATAAGGGCATGACAACTGTAGTGAAAATTTCTTTAAGGTCCAAACGGACCCCAGCAAGAAAAATAATACTATGTCATATGATGTTACTGTCTTCAATTTTATCAAACTTTTCACATCTACTGAATGTTTCGTATTGTGTCACAGTAAACCATGGACAACAGAACTAGTTTTAGGTTCTTTGTTCATTATTTCTTTGTTTATGAAAGAAAGAACATACGTTGTTCTATAAGAAAGACTCAACGGGAGAGAAATCACTCACTTTTTTGGTCCACATTCTTTTTTGTAAACCATAACTGCATTTGAACATTAGATAATGTTTGTCAAAGTTGAAAGAAGCAATAAAACTATAATTTAAGGAAAAACTGGCTCAATAAAGCTAGCATTTCAGCAGAAAATCTACTGAGGTCCAAACTGACCCACTTGTTAGTTTTAGTAGGTAAAATAGCTAGGTCGTTTGAAAGGTAAAACTGGTAACTGGTCAAAAGAACATCTCCCACCAATAAATTCCCTTGCTTGGGGATTTTCATGGATGCAGTGGCAAACATTCTTCAAATTTGTTATCTTCCCCTTAGTTGACACACATTTCAGGCCTTTGCACTGACCCGTGACCCTATCTTCGCGCCAGGTGGTTTCCCCTAAATAGTCCCATTCCCTTGATTTTAATCTGCCTGCTTGGAACCACCTGGCATGTACCTGATGGCCATATAAAACAAAATGAGGAGAATCAACTCTCAGTCACAATGAATATTCTACAAACAATCTAACTGCGGCAGTCTATAAATACTCGACTCCCATAAACAGGGCCTTGGCGCATAAATTTGGGGTGTGCAGCCATGCGTTGATGTGTTTCAGTTTGCCGCCTTCTTCTCCTTCACGTGGACGTTCGGAGAGGTGTTGTGCAAGGGGGTCAGCTACCTGCAGAACGTCTCGGCACTCTGCTCTGTCTTCACCCTCACCGCTATGAGTCTGGAAAGGTACTCTCTGGTGTTTGTGTGGTGATAATGCTGTGTGTGGCACTGACAGAAAAACAGGTAAACGGACAGTCAGACTAAAAGACAGATATACAGCCACACCCGCACGCCCACGCACATTACACACAACCCCACGCACGCACGCACGACAAAACAAACAAACACCACACACACACGCACACACCACACAAACACACACACACACAAACACACACACACACCAGTTGGTTGTGCCAAGTTGCTCAGCGAGGTCGGCCCACCTGCAGCCCTGTGCATAACCTTTCCTCCTGGGTAAACCACCATTGCTCTGCCCGCTTCAGACTTCACAAGCTGGACACTATTAGACACAGAGTGCCGGTGTAACAGAGGAACGATTTTTGTCCAGTGTCCTATGACCGCCTTCAACAACCTGTGTTTTTTAGCTTTACCGTGCGGTCAGTTTATCCTAAAGGCAAAAATTTAATAAGTACGATTCTTTTAACTTCACTGTCAATGGGCATCACAGTCTGTTCATGTTACTATTGTTAATGACATTTACCGTTACGCTGCCCATACAGACAGGGGATTTTGTGGTCATACGCCACAATACACAACCGCAAGGTGTGACCTTCCCCTTGACTGATACACACGTCGGTCTTTACACTCACCCATGACCGTATCTTTGCGCCAGCTCCAAGAGCCCACAATAATCCCATTCCTTTGATTTTAATCTGTCTGCTTGGAACCATCTGGCATGTACCTTGATGGCCATATGAAAGAAAATGCGTTAGAATAAGAACTCACTTTCCGACACACACACACCACCACACACCACACCAGTCTCTTAAAAATCCAATTGCGCCAGTCTATAAATACTCGTCTCCTTACAAGGCAAGGCCTTGGCGCAATAATTTTTTGGCGCTGCAGCCTGTATTGTGACGTAGTAGCCACCCCTTTACAGACCCAGTGAACCGAGGGCAGCGATCAGTCAGTCTTCACCGCGGCACGCGCGACAATCTCACAATCCATGCTAAACAAAACGAAGTTAACATCAGGGCGCCCAGTGCTACGGCAACGAGTTGAATTTTCGGATTGTTGTCTTTCTCACACAGAACAAATCCCACCGCGTTTCTCTTTGTATGAGGGTCGGTAAATAAGAACTTTCCATTCTGATTGTATCCAGTGCGTTCGTTCAATCAGAGAAACCCATTCGTTCCAACACAGAGAAAGAAGGCGGACAAATCGGCGTGTGTTCGGTATGAATCGATGTGTGCAAGGTGTGAATCTTGGAATGTCCACCACCCCGAGCCAACTTGGAACAATTTTATCTATTAGAATTCCTGACGTGTTGAAGTTCTATGAAAAGTGGTAATAGAATTGTTGATTTAAATATTGTTATAATAATATCATTGTAATCGTATAAATAGGTTGGTTGATATGCATATGACTTTTTTTGTCGTTGGTTGTTAATACAACGTTCTGCTGTTCCTGTGGAGATAAAACGAGCTACCTCTCCACTCACTATTTGTTAGGACTGGGCTGGCCGATTTTCAACGCGTTGTTACGATCACACACGTCTCGAGGATAGGAAGTGGTGGACCGTATTTACCCAGACCTGAATCATGCAATCAATGCGGTTTTCAGTAATTTAAACTCTTTGTTGAGAAAGGGAGGAGAACAGGAACCGTATTTTTCTCGTAAATGTAAACTTGCGGCTAATTGACCAGTGGTTGTTTGTCTAGACCTGAACTCGGCCAAGCGTTGTGAGTGGTGAAAAGGACCGCCCGGTACTGTGTGAAACATGAGACCAATAGAAATCAAGAGGGAAAATAATGAACACCATCAGAATGTCGGTTGTAAAAATAACATAATATATCCGTCCTCTTTCCTTGCAGTCTACATTTTCTCACCATAACTTTTATGTGGGAAAAAAAAAAAGGAACGGGAATTAATGAGACGGACAACCTTACAGCGCGAAAAAGAAGAAGAATGACAAGGAAGAGTGAGAGCAAGTGAGAAGGGTAAGAAAGAAGATTAAACTGCCAGGAGATAGGGGCGAGTGAGAAGAAGGGGAGATCAGGTCAGGGGAATCCGGCTTAAAACTGAAATCAACACATAATGCGCAGGTGGACAACACTTAGATCGGTCCAGGTGACCTTCTCGTAGGCGGAAAAAAAAATCACAAAACAAGACAGTTAGCCCCTTTACCCAAGCCTTCATTCCGAAAAAAAATTACTGTTCTGGCCCAACGGCCGACCGAAAGGAGACCAAAAAAACAGAACCCAAGACAGTTCTTCGTTGGGCACTGCACGCCACCGCAGTGCGTTAATTCCGACTCCCCTCACCTGTTCCCCCCCCCCCCCCCACCTCCCCGTCCACAAGCCACAGGTCGGCCAGAAACCGACCCGCCAATTCCCGGCACCGGCAGTCAACAGGACGCACGAAAGCATTTCATGTGAAGTGTCGGTCAACGAGGCAAACCCACCGGAGGAGACAATTATGCCTGCAAGTCTGACGAGAGTAACTTTGGTGATGTTGTATCCAGTCGGTGCCACTGTTCTGCATCCAAGATGCGCAAGATATACACTTACTATAGCGGGCGACCCTATTGAACGCTCAATAATAATTGCCTAGTTGCGTGCAGCGAAGCCGGACGAGAATAGTGCAGCTTTCCCTCAAGGAGAGTGCTGCCATCACGTCCATTCCACGCAGTCCCAGTGCCCGATACCAGTGACCCCGGCGGAAACCAACACCGAAGCAATAATAATAAACGCGGAGAGAGGCAATCGAAAAACTGAGGGTTCACCATAAGAGCCCCAGTCTAGACATAGAAGGGTGGTTACATTTTGAGGACCTTATTTTATGCTGAATCGATTGGCGAATGAGAATGGCGACGATGAGACGGCAGACATCCATTCCAGTCTGAGACTACATGATGCGGCTGTACCATCTTCACGCTATACTTTGAAATTATATATTTCCACTTAATGACTCGCGCGCACTAACCACTGAGCCACAGGGACACCTGATATTTGTAGGAAAGTTAAGCCTTATGAAGATTCACTTTTGTTCCTCCTTCTTGACCAGATCCAACTTGAACACCTCTCTGCCGCTTCTGCCATTGCTTTCAGGGCTTTGGTTTTTTTCCCTCCCTGCAACTGAGAGCTGTTTCATCATGAGGCTGTATATGCAGACGTTCCCACAAACCCCCTAGCTCCAATTTCTGCAGGTGAGGACTTTGACATGATAGCCTTCTCTCCTCAGGCTGTTTGCCAGATCAGCATACTTTTCAGTCTTGTAGATCTGAGCTGCCCTCCATTCTGTTCTCATATGGCACCGTGAGCTCGATCATGATCAGCTGCTGACCTTGGTTGAGAGAGTGTAATACTATGTCTGGGTCTCATGGCCACTCTTGCCTGATAATCTCTGGGTGACTATTCCATTCGGGAGGTATGCTGTGCACTCCCAGTCTCATCTGCCCCGTCCAGCAGACCTTGCCTGCCTGATGTTCCGAGTGGCACTGTTGTTCTTGGGCCATGATTCGCGCCCTGCCTCCTGCCTGGGAAGAATGTTGCGGGTGCTTTTGGAGTCCTGATTTTCCTTTTGTGGTGTTGGTACTAGCCCAGACTACTTGTACAATCTCTTTGAGCACTTGGTTGTGCCTCCATGTGTACCTTCCTTGAGCCAGGGCTACTTTACATGAGCCCTTAGGACATGCTCCACACTGTTTGTTTTTCATGGGCAAGGGGGGGGCATGAAGGATCGTCTGTTTTTTTCCCCCCACTTCACCAGGTTTGCATTTGAAGGCAGAAGGTCATATGCAGATCTGAGGAAATGAATGAAGCTGATCCTGAGAGGGGCCATGTGCCAAATGTCATTCCAAGTGAGGACTTCTTTTGGAGTGCATTCTCCCACGTTGTGTCCATTGCCCTTGCTGGCTCTCTGCTGGGACTGCTTTTTGGGAGTCTTTGTTTGGTCTTCTTCTTTTCTCATCTCCTGAATCATCATGTCTCTTTTGGCTTTTCCTTTGGCCTTTGACCACCATTCAGTTTTTGGTCACCCCCCAGTCCTTGTCTGTTGGTCTGTTGTGTGTCCTGTTTATTTCTCTGATCTTGAGACTTTCTTTTTGCACAGAATCCATCGCCTCTTGAACTTTCCATTTTCTGCCTGTCTTCAGCTGGGGCCTTGATTGCTTCAACCACCTTGTCTCCTGAGTCCTCCAGCATGCTTTGAAGTCTGATTTCCCATGCTTTTATATTCCTCCAGGATGGATTTTCAGTGGTTTAGTTTCAGCTTTGCTTGGCGACAGTATAGCGCTATGTCAGTCAGACAGGGTGGAGGAACACCAAGCCATTTCTTGTGGAACGTGAACTTGTTTGATTTTGGATTCCATTGCACCTCCACTATGCTGCCCGTGCAGATGTCGTATATCATCAGAGGCCATAGGAGCTTTGGTGCTCATCAGCATGAACTGCAGAACACACCAGACCTTGTATTTGCCAGGGAGCCCACACTGGTCAATGGTCTCCAAGCCTTCTTCCGACGAATCTGTTTTGGTTTCTTTGCTCTTTGTGTGTCTTTTCAGCGTATCATCATACCATCTTCTCAAGGCTCTTGACTGGCTCTTCTGTTACTGTTTGGAATGGTCTGGTTGGCAACACTGAAGACCACACAGATTCGGCCACTTTTCCTTTCCTCAGTGAGAGAGAGACTCCTGTGATTTCTTTGGCTTGAACTTCATTCTGGATGAGGCAACTATGTCGCTCCAGCCCTCTCCAGCACACATGACGTGTCGCGTCTTCTCTGGATGAAAATCACTGTAGTGTCATCCATGAAGGCTTGAGAGAAGGCGCGGGCAATCTTGTATCCATCGCCAGGTCTGATTTTGTCTTGCGTTGCTTGTGCTGCGCTTTCAAGATGACTTCCATTGCCAACAACGAACAGTATTGGGGAAATGATCACTCAGCCCCATTGCAATGCCCCACTTCCAAGTTGATCCAATCTGTTGTGCTACTCCTTTCCGGGTAGAGAACCGCATTGAGAAGCATTGATGACTAGTACTTCTTAGGCATGTCGCGGATGTTCCTTCTTGGGCACATGGTACATCTCAAGAGCCAACTGTATCATCTCATGGGGTACAGATCCATATGCGTTTGCCAGATCGAGCCACACTACGTCCAGGTCTCTCTACTTTTCTGTTTTTGCTCTTTGGATTGACTTGTTCCCAGATCATTGTGGCATGTTCTACACAGCCAGCCACGCCTGGGATGCACACCTCTTCTGGGACTGACACATCCAAGTACTTGTTTTTCCATGAGGTACTTGCGTCAGCCCTTGCCTGCCATGACAGAGAAGAAGATTTTCCCTTCGACGTTCAGTAGTGATAATTGGCCCTGAACTGGCTGATGTCACTTGAGTTTTGCTCTTTGGAGGATGTACACACCATCATGCGTGTCATCCACTGGCCCCGAGCTGATGATCTTCTGATTTCTCCAAGTGCTGATCGCAGCAGCCTGTGGAGTAGCCCACTCCAGCACCTTGGGCGGACATTCTTGTGACACAGCTGGTAAGGTATTCCGTTTGGCCCATGGTGATGATTTGGCTCTGGCTTTGTCGACCACCTTCTTCTGATTTCCGCCAACGTTGGAGGCTTGTCATTGAACTGTTCCTCAGGGTTGTTTGGCCACACCCAGACCTTGAATGTCGAGTGGTGCTCGTGCTTTGCTCTGTGAGTCAGAGTATGTTTTTCTCAGATGCTGCCTCAAGAACTCCTTTGTCCACACTTAGGGTCCCAGATTTTGGCGTCTGCTGCTCGAACAGAGTTCTGGCAAAAACTGGAAGGGGGTCTCTGAAGAAACGCTCTTGTGTCTGTCTTCTCTTCTTTGCTCTTCCTCTTCCTCGCAGATTCTGCTTTGCTGAGGGGCACTGTGTTTTGCTGTTCAGGTCTTCCCAGAGTTTTTCCAAGCCTTGTTTTTTCAGCTGGCAGAGCAGTCTTCATTTGCTTCTTGAGGTTTTTTCTTTTGGGACCCTGATCTTGTCCATCTCTTCTTGGCGTCTGGATTTCTTTGGGGAGGTGTTTTCTCTTTGGGTAGTTTTGCTGCCATAGGCGCCTCTCTACATGTGGCATACACAATGTCCCCATATGTGGCTAGTTTTGTGTTCCAGGGGTGCTTTTTCCCTATCAGTGCATCGAGTCTTTGGACATTTTTTGCATCCAGTTTCTCCCAAATCTTCAGTCTCGTTTGCTCGTGTGGCAGGCTGAGTTTCAGGCGCGCCTGGCATCGAGGGCCTGTGCAAAATTCCTCATCCGAACCAACAGCGTGGATGTCCTTTGGCACTGTGGTTTTAAATCCTGGCCTTGGTCTTTCCGACGTCTTTATCTGCTGATGCAGTGCGCTGCTGCTCATTCAGATGAGTCTCTCACACATCCCATCTTTGTTCTGTGGATCTTCATTCCTGCCACGGGTGGTAGTAGCAAAACGCTTTCCACAGACACATGGATATTCCATTTGGTCCATGTTCGTAGTCCGTCGTTTGGGATTTGCAGTCCGTGCTTGGTTGAGCACCGATGGATTCATCATTCTCTCCCCCTTTCGGTGAATCCTGGGAGCATCTTTTCTTTTTGTGTTTTGGTAGCCACATGTTGAAGTGCAAAGTGGGGAGCCAGCCCACAGAGCCCTTGGTTCTGGTCGTTCCCAGTGTCCTCCGGTCTTTCCCAGGACGTCCTCCGGCCTATTCCCGGAAGTCAATGGTTTACCCATGCCATCAGTAGAAAGAAACTCGTGGAGAGCGTGGCAGCAGAGAGTCCTCAGAAGAGAGCCCCCTTCAAGCGAGTGTTTCGGCCCCTTATCTCCTGACACTCTAGAGGGGGTTGGGCCCACACCCCGGTTCATGACTCCGGGATGTCCATGACTCCCGATGTCCCTTTGCCCTGCCTTCTTTTTTCCCATCTTGGGATGAGCCATGACTGGGATTCGAACCCATGCCCTTCTGCCGACATGCTCATTTCCACTTAATGACTCGCGCACTAACCACTGAGCCACAGGGACACCTGATATATTTGTAGGAAAGTTAAGCCTTATGAAGTTCACTTTTGTTCCTCCTTGACCAGATCCAATCCAACTTGAACACCTCTCTGCCGCTTCTGCCATTGCTTTCAGGGCTTTGGTTTTTTCCCTCCCTGCAACTGAGAGAGCAGACTCAACTCTGGGTAGGAGGGTCCGGTCGAGGCAGACAAAATCCCACATTGCTCTGATGGGATCGAATCCACGATCTCTCAGCCGGGAGTTGGCGACGCTAACCACTACGCCACGGTGGCTAGTTCGTGAGCGAAATTCCCCGTGCACATTCATATATTTGGTCCCTCATGGGAGGTGCGATGATCACATCAGGATCTGGGGCCCCCTAGTGCCCATTCAAAACAAACGAATTTGCGACCACAGGCACAGAAAAAAAATTCTTTTTAACACCAACCACCATTGGCTAACTGAACTTATAGATAACAACAACAACAACAAAAAACCCAAGTAGGTAGCTCTTGTTCCCATGATGAAATAACTACAGGCCCATAATTCCAAACGAATACTGCTTACGACATCAAATCGCCTAGCAGAAATGGCAACACTGAGCACACAGCACAAACGAACAAACATTCCCATTTAGTTTCAAAGAGAGGTGACTGCAGGCGGAAATTGAAACAAATTTCAAAAAGAATTTAGATTTGATTTGCCAGTTAACATGAACAAACAAAATACAAGACAAAACACGACGCGTTTCGACTTCTTGGGTCTTCTTCAGGCAAGATAAACAACATTCAGGACAATGAAAACGAAGAATGAGCAATTACTTATCTTCTTGCCCAGTAGCCTCGTTTCCATTCAACGTTCATTTTGTTCCCAATTTGAAAAGATAATTGATTGCTCGTTCTTCGTTTTCATTGTCCCGAATGCTGTTTATCTGGCTTGAAGGAAAACCAAAGAAGTCGAAACGCCTCGTGTTTTGTCTTGTAATGTGTTTGTCCTTTTTTTGTCCGGCGAAACGAACACTTCCTTCCTTTTAAGTTACTTGATTTTACAGATAGAGACAGGCATCGGGAGGAAAAGCGTCGACGGCCGAAACGTCACAACCGGACGAAATGTCCCAAATATGTCATGGTCAATTAAGGTGTCAAAAAGCGCGGAGTTTTTGGATGCGTGGCTGGGGGCTGGGGAGCGGGACAGAGATGCTGGTAGTGACAGCTGATGCTGGGGATGCTGGTAGTGACAGCTGAGGGGATGCTGGTAGTGGCAGCAAACATGTCCAAGCGTCAGGACATTTGAGTTGATTCAGCATTTCTGTCCTCTACTAAGGAAGTAGCAGCATGTTGATTCGTGTTCCACTTCTCTGTTTCTCTCTTTGCTGCCCTCTGTTGTCTCTTTCATCTATGTGCACATTTGAAATGGTGTGGGTCATGATTTTTGGAATACGTTGCACTAAAGGAATCAGATAATAAGTTTACATTCATTATTAGTGCTGCTATTTGTTGTGTTGGTGTTGTTGGTGGTGTGGTGGTGGTGGTGGTGGTGGTGTTGTGGTGGTGGTGTGTGTGTGTGTGTGTGTGTGTGTGTGTGTGTGTGTGTGTGTGTGTGTGAACACTGAAAGACAGAACTGATTATTTCAGTTTGTCATATTGTTATGAATACTATTTAACAGAAAAGATTCTCTCTCTCTCTCTCTCTCTCTCTCTCTCTCTCTCTCTCTCTCTCTCTCTCTCTCTCTCTCTCTCTCTCTCTCTCCAAGATTTTATGGTACATGATTTTCGAATTTGTCGTAAGAAAGATTTCAGACATTGCGTTGAAAGTTAAACCATTCATTGTTTATTTTACTTGTGAGGGACTATCTGGCTTTAATGCGCAATATTGTAAGGAGTTTGTTTTTTTTTTTTTGAAAGAATTAGTAATAAAAACAAAACTTGCTTGACAGAGAAGAAGCTTAACATGAACGAAAAAAAAAAAAAAAAAAAAAAAAATGAGCACAGCAAATAAGCCCCCAAGAAATTGAAAGTGACCGGCCGCAACGTCAACATTATTTCACATGCTCACATGGATTGTCTGTCCTAATCTCCAACACTCCCGCTCTCTCTCTCTCTCTCTCTCTCTCTCTCTCTCTCTCTCTCTCACATATATGAGCGCATGTATGCGCGCCCCCCCCCCCCCACACACACACACACACATACACACACACACACACACACACACACACACACACACACACACACACACACACACACACACTCATGCACGCACGCAGGCACGCACGCATGCACGTCCGTACGAGCACACACACACACACACACACACACACACACACACACACACACACACACACACAGACACGAGAGAGAGAGAGACAGACAGACAGACAGACAAGAGAGAGAGAGAAAGGAAGGGAGGGAGGAAAGGAGGGAGGGAGACAGAGAGACAGACAAACAGACTAAAAGACAAAAGGACAGATGACTGGACACACAGATGAATGAACAGACGAACAGACAGACAGACAGGCAGACAGACACGAAAGTAAAACATTTAGTCGACGTTTCCTTCAAAAACTAGCCTTGCGAAAATACACTGAGATGAGAAGACGAGAGAGAGAGAGAGAGAGAGACGAGAGACATCGAGGAGAGAGAGAGAGGAGAGAGGTAAGGAGGAAGCGTCGAGACAGACAGACAGAGAGAGACAGACAGACAGGGACAGACAGACAGACAGACAGACAGAGGTGACATGGAACGGGGAACGGAGTAATGGGGAGGGCTCAGAAAGGAGACGAGAGAAGGTAGTGGGAGATAGGAGAAGGGGGAGGGACGACAGGCGAGCGAGAGGAATGGAAAACACATCTCATTTCCGGGCCTCGTGAGGGAAAGTGGTTAAGCCAGACAGCGGAAGGCCTGCTAGGAAATGGGCTTGGCAGACCCGGTAAATACAACTGGGGCGTTTAAAAAACCCAACCAGACCCGGGTCGCCCTGGCTAGCACACAGGCAATTTTGTGGGTCCTTGTCTCGATATCCCGCAGTATCGGTTACAAAGAGAGAGATTGAGAGGAGAGATGGAGGAGACGGAGAGAGACGAGGAGGGATGAGGAGAAGAGAGGAGGGGAGAAGAGACAGAGGGAGCGAGAGAGGGAGACGGGGAAGAGGGGATGGGAGGGAGAGAAGGAAGGAGAAAGAGGGGAGCAGAAGAAGGAGGAGAGAAGAGAGAGACGCGAGAGAGAAGGAGAGGGCGACGGACGGAAACCCGAGAGAGAAGAGAGATGAGGGAAAACGAGGGAGGGGTCGGTTATCAGGGGAGGAGAACGGGAGGGAGGGGAGGAGAGATGGAAGAGAGAGAAGTCAGGCGACAGGCAGGACAGACAGAGGCGCGAAAATGAGAGAGGAGACGGAGACTCGAGGGGAGAAGATGAGCACGGTGAGGAGACGAGAGAAGAGCGTGGTCGGGGCGGGGGAGGGCGAGAGATGAGAGGAAACGGGGGGGAATGGGGGGAGCGATGGGGGAGGGACGAATGGGAGTGGGGGGGGAAGGAGGAGGAGAGAAAGAGTAGGGAGGAGGGAGGAGGGACGAGGAGAGTCAGTACGACAGGCAGACAGACAGGACAGCGAAAAAGATGAGACGAGAGAGGGATGGAGAGAGAAGAGGGGAAGGGGGGAAGTGGGAGAGATAGATCGCGGGAGACAGACGAGGGAGAGAGAAAGAGGAGAAAGAAAAAACAGGACCAGACCAGACAGGACAAGAAAAATCAGAAGACATAGGCAAAACAGAGGAGGCAAACAGAGAGACAGGACAGACAGGCACAGAGAGACGGAGAGACCAGACAGAACAGACCAGACAGACAGACAGACAGACAGACAGACAGACAGGCAGGCAGACAGGTAGATCCACAGACAGAGACAGATAGGCAGAGGATAAGAGGAAGAAGCAAAAAGGAAAGAAACAGAGATGAAGACAGAAAAAAAAAGAGACGAGCTGAGCAGGAGAAGGGAAAAGAGAGGGAAGAGGAGGAGAGGGGAGAGAGAGGAGAGAGAGAGGAGGGAGGGAGAGGAGAGAGAGAGAGAGGAGAGAGAGAGAGAGACAGGGACGGAGAGCACTCAGAGACAGAGAGAGAGAGGAGGAGACCAGACAGAGGAGAAGGAAAGAGCGAGGAGAGCCGGAAAGAGAGAGAAACAGACAGGCCAGACAGATACAGAGACGAAGAGACAGACAGATAGAAAAGAGAGAACGGGTGGTGGAATGGGCCATCGCAGACTGGCGTTTTTTTTTTAAAATCCAACCAGACCGAGTCGTCCTCGCTAGATGAAGCAATTTTGTGGGTCCCTGTCTCCATATATCAGCTGTAAGAGAACGAGAGAGGAGGGAAGAGGAGAGAGGAGAGATGCGAGAGTGGAGAGGAGAGTGAGAGAGGAGGGGAGAGAGAGAGGGGAGAGAAGAGACGAGAGAGAGGAGGAGGGGAGGGGAGAGATGTGAGGACGAGATGAGAGAGAGAGATCCAGGGCACCAGGAGTGTTTTTTGGAGAATGCTTTCGTATTTCAGTAGGAGTTCCTCAAGGATGCTATTTATCTCTGTTGTTGTTCATCATCATCATCATCATCATCACCATCATCACTATCATCGTTCTTCTTTCTTCTTCTTCTTCTTCTTATTATTATTATTTATTATTATTTATTATTATTATTATTATCATTATTATTATTATTACTATTTTTAATAATAATAAATAATAATAGTTATTTATATTATTATATTGTTATTTTGTATTGTTGTTGTTGTTATTGTTGTTAGTAATGTTTTTGTGGTAGCCATTATCATTGTAACTATCATCATCATCATCATCATCGTCATTGTCATAATTATTATCGATATTATCATTATTTAGATAGATAGATAGATAGATAGATAGATAGATAGATAGATAGATAGATAGAGTGCTTATAGAAATCAAGTTGTATAATAATATCTCTCTCTCTCTCTCTCTCTCTCTCTCCTCTCTCTCTCTCTCTCTCTCTCTCTCTCTTTGTTCGTTTTTGTTTCGCTGTCTCACCACTTCTGCCACTGCTTTCCGCCAGGCCGCTCATTCTGACTGCCTGTCCACTCTCACAATCTGACTCTTACTGTCGCGCAGCCCCGGCACCCGCAGTCTACAGTGAAGTCAATGTTAAGTCATCGTGAGGCAAACCCACCGGAGGAGACACTGCACTGCTGAGCGGTCACTTCAGTGGTGTTCCGTGCTGCCTGTTCTGATGCAACACACGCGCGATACCACCTTCTGAGTCCCCTAATGAAATGATTGCTTTTGTTGCGAAGTCAGTGTGAGTGAGCGTGTTTCTCTAGCACATTTGTTTACCGACAGTCCCCACGAACTCGCCGATACTGGTGACCTCAACACGAGCACACCAGGAGCAGAGACGTAGAGAGGATATCCAAACTGAGTTCACAGGACATCAAGGACCAAAGGAATATGAGGTGTGTTTTTTTTTTTCGTGCTGGCCGATGAGGATGAGGATAATGAATCTGATGCTGTAAAGTGCTCGTTTTGGCCCCCGTCCACAGCCACAGCCCTAGCGTCGGCAATCCACAGGGAGCAGTCAATGTCAAGTCGTCAAGAGGCAACCCATCGGAGGAGACACTGCACTGCTGCTGCCGAGTCACTTCGGTGGTGCTCAGTAGTACATGCTCTGATCCAATATACGCAGGACACTACCTACTCACTACCTACAAAGTCCCCTACTGACGACAAGAATTGCTTAGTCGCGCAGCTAGCGTGAGTGAGCTCTCCCGCCGGAGGGCGCCGCCACCACATCTGCCCAACGACAATGCCATGAATTAGCCCATAGCGCTGACCCCGACGGAATCAAACCAAGGCCACAAACGTGGAGAGGGCATCGAAATTGAGGTCACCATTAGAACAGGACATGAAGAAACACAGAACTGGAGACTTTATTTTAATGTTGATCGATGAGGATGAGGATGATGAACACGATGCTACGGATTTCCATTCCGGTCTCAAACAGGGCCGTACTCTACGCTTACTTTGATAATATATCCCGAGAGATATAGACACCTGCTGCGTTGGTCAGGAAATTTAGGCAACACTCTCAAAGACGCATCCATTTAGAGGATGAAATTCGACTGTGCGGTCCCAGTCTTCCCAGCTGAGCCCGTAGCCAACTGAAGTCTTGAGTAAGGGTCCTTGGGGGCAGAAAAATCCGGAATATGTATTTCTTAGCTTCGTTCTGGAACGGTGGGGGGGGGGGGGGGAGGGGGGGGGGGGGGGGGAGGTGATTCCAGTCCTCTTAAGACGAAACTATAAAACTTACCTCATGGAATCAGGCAAGCATATAAATAGTCGCAGAGAGGAAGAAAAAAAATGAGTGACATTTCCGAAATTATCTCCCTTGAACATCGCGTGTTAGAGTCTGCACATACACGGACTTTCTTCGGTCAGGAGTGATCGTTCTTTATCATACAGACGAGATGAGGTAGATGATATCGATCGCATGACATCAGACGGGTGTTGAGTTGGGAAGAGAAAACAACAGGCAAGAGAAATCGGCTGGGCACAACCTGAAGATGTGGATTTTTCCATTTATGGCCAGTTAAAGGGACTTTTTCGAGTGATAGTTGACTGTGTTGTATCATATGCTTTTCTTTAATCAGTAATTCTTTCGTCGCTTTTTCTCTCTTAACCTGTTGGTGTTTGTTTAATAACAAATATTCTGTCTGTCTCGGTCTCTCTGTCTGTCTGTCTGTCTGTCTGTCTGTCCTGTCTGTCTGTCTCTCTCTCTCTCTCCTCTCTCTCTCTCTCTCTCTCTCTCCTCTCTCTCTCTCTCTCTCTCCCTCTGTGTGTGTGTGTGTGTGTGTGTGTGTGTGTGTGTGTGTGTTGTGTGTGTGTGTGTGTGTGTGTGTGTGTGTGTGTGTGAACAGCAGCAGCACGTTAAAAAGTTAGTGAAAGTCGTTTACTACCTCCAGCAATTTCTAGTACTTTACAGCCGGCATGAGGTAGATTCCAATTCGTGCTAGGGCTTGTCAAGGCCACGAATACACGGCCAAATTGCATTCTTGTCTCTCATCCGCTGCTGAGCTCCATACGGTTAGCAGCCGAAGATGGTCCATTTTTTTTATGGCGACGGGTAAGTAGACAGTTGAGATGGTGAGAGTATGTATAGATCGTCAGTCTCTTTGTATGTTTCATTTTCCTCTTCGTCAAGGAGGTGTCACTGCATGTGGACTACATATACGCTACACCACATCCGCCAAGTTTGGAGAACACACTATGCATGATTTTTAAAAGCTTATGGGTGTGAATGATTCATGACTAAGATGTAAGAATTTAAGATGACGGTCTCGTGGCTACTACGACTTAGCAGATGTCTACAGCATTAGCCCAACGCGCGGGTAAGAGCATGGGTACCTACCTAACATTGATTGTGCCATTATTATAATTGCATGTGTGTGTGTGTGGTGAGTGTTTGATAGCATGGAAAATGTCCTCGGTGACCCCGGAAAATGACCTCAGTTTTTCGATCATCATCATCATCATCATCATCATCATCATCATCATCATTATCATCATCATCATCATCATTATCATCAACATCATCATCATTATCATCATCATCATCATACAACATGTGGAGGCTTAGAATTTATTTTTTCTCAAGAAAACTGTGTGCCCATAAATCATATTGTATCATTCGACTTAACGTTACCTAAAATGTCATCCATTCCATATAAAACACACAAAAATAGTTTATTGGAGAAAAATGAATTTGAATTTATCTACGAAGCAAAGAAGAACTTGTCATGGGTACAAAAAAAGAAAGAAACAAAGAAAGAAAGAAAGAAAGAAGAAGAAAGAGAAGAAGAAGAAGAGAAGAAGACGAAATGGTTAATTGGAGAAATGGAATTGAATTTCTCTAGGAGACAAAGAACTTATCTCGAAGAAGAAGAAGAAGAGAAGAAGAAGAAAGAAGAAGAAGAAGAAGAAGATTCCTTCATTCTTGATTACGTCATGACTTTCTATCGGAAGTAGATTTGTTCCAGTATGTGTGTGGTGTGTGTGTGTGTGTGTGTGTGTGTGTGTGTGTGTGTGTGTGTGTGTGTGTGTGTGTGTGTGTGGTGTTATCTCATTTGTTTCTCCACAACTGCAGACAAATTAGCTGTTTACTGAAACAGCAGGCTATTAATATTAAATTGTGAATAATCAGGTGATAGACAGCAAGAAAATTGAAAATTACTTGCTGTGTGTGTGTGTGTTGTGTGTGCGCGCGCGCGTGCGTGCGTGCGTGTGTGGTGTGTGTGTGTGTGTGTGTGTGTGTGTGTGTGTGTGTGTGTTGTGTGTGTGCGCTGTTGCGCGCGCGCGCGCGCGCGCATGCACGTGTGTGTGTGTGTGTGTGTGTGTGTGTGTGTGTGTGATTGTTGTCGTTGTTATTGTTGTTGATGTTGTTGTTGTTGTTGTTATTGTTGTTTGCTACATTAAGAAAGAGAGCGAAGGGGAGGGGAAGGAGAGGAGAGAGAGAGAGAAAGATAAGAAGGAGGAGGAGGAGGAGATAGGGAAGAAAAAAAACCACCCAGTTATGCATTCAGTTTGTGCTTTTTTAAAGCTATAAATCTGGCCAAAAGTCTTTGGAACACGAGCTGAGCTGGCGATCTGGGATGATCTGAAATATTACTGACATGGTAAGATTTGTACATTTAAGTTGCACCGTTTAACATCCTCCCCCCCCCCCCCCCCCCCTTTCCTTTTTGTGATCAAGCGTACATTTACCGATGAATTAACTGCATAAGCGGTTTTTTGAATAATAGTTCTAACGCATAGAACCACGTGTGTATGTACTGATGACCCTATCTAACCCTTTTACTGCTGAATGTTACTCGAAATAATGAGGAGGAAAAGTGACAGATGTGCTTCAAAAAAAAATCAGTATTCTGTGCATGAAATGTTTTCGAAATATAACTTGCTCAGCTGACTCAAAAGGTGCTCGACGTACGATTTTTTGGGGACAATATTTGCCCAATATTTAACTGGACTAAGCTCAGAGGCCATGAACCCAAAATAAGTGATCACATATACACAAACGCCACGTAAGAACGAAATGTTATCGTAACTATACCACAAAGCAAATGAGTTTTGTGACGGCAAAAGGGTAAAAAAAAAAAAAAAATTTTAAGAAGATTTATCGATTTATCGTTCGGAGCAGCCGATCAAAGCACGACGCGTTTCGACCTCTTGGAACTTCTTCAGGCAAGACAGACAACCTTGAAGACAAGGAAAACAAACAAACAAACAAACAAAAAAATAAAAAAAAAAAAAAAAAAAACGATCAATCACTTACCTCCTCATACTGGGCGCAAAACGGCTGTGGGATCTTTGGAAAAGGAAAAGACGTCTTGTTGAATGGCGTATTGACCAAAGCGAAAAAAAAAAAACAAAAAAAAAAAAACAACAAAAGCAACAAAAGCAACAACAACACAAAAGAAAATATAATAACCCCCATGCGCCAAAAAAGAAATGAGGCGTAGATAGGAAGGAATGTGTGTGTGTGTGTGTGTGTGTGTGTGTGTGTGTGTGTGTGTGTGTGTGTGTCTGTGTTGAGTTCTGGTGCGTTTTATTAAAAGAAAGACGTCAGATGTGTGGTTGCGTGCGGAGCGCATGGTTGTCTCTCTGTAGGCATGTGAGTGTGACGTGGAGACGGTCGGATGACAATCAGTCCAAATAGTCCGCAGCCAGTACATCGCGGGGTACATTTAATCTACACCCAGTATTTATGCACTGATGACTGTGCACTGCCGTTGCAGGTATTATGCCATTCTGCACCCGATGAGGGCCAAGTACGTCTGCACCGTTGGCAAAGCAAGGCGTGCAATACTGCTGCTTTGGCTTACTTCCCTTGTTCTGGCTTTGCCCATCATCTTTCAAACGGTGAGCGGAGTCTGTCTGTTTGTCAGTCTGAGTGTCTGTCTGTCTGTCTGTCTGTCTGTCTGTCTGTCTGTCTGTCTCTCTCTCTCTCTCTCTCTCTCTCTCTCTCTCTCTCTCTCTCTCTCTCTCTCTCTCTCTCTCTCTCTCTCTCTCTCTCTCCTCTCTCTCTCTCTCTCTCTCTCTCTCTCTCTCTCTCTCTCTCTCTCTCTCTCTCTCTCTCTCTCTCTCTCTCTCTCAAACGGTGAGCTGTGTCTCTTTGTCGGTCTACCTGCCTGCCCGTCTGCTTCTCTGTCTCTGTCTGTCTCTCTCTCTCTCTCTGTCCTTCTCTGTCTCTCTGTTTGTCTGTCTCTCTCAGAAAATGTGTGTCTGCACGCGCGTGCGCATGTGCATATGCATATATATGTGTGGAAGTGTGTGTGTGTGTGTGTGTGTGTGTGTGTGTGTGTGTGTGTGTGTGTGTGTGTGTGTGTGTGTATGCATGCGTGCGCGCCCACGCACGTGTGTGTGTGTGTGTGTGTGTGTGTGTGTGTGTGTGTGTGTGTGTGTGTGTGCACGCGCGCGCTCCTGCTACTGTGAAAAAATGGGGAGGGGGTGGGAATATAACTACAACTCCAGCACGGTTGAAACTAGTTATCTTTCCATTAAGTCTGAAAAAGAGGCAACTAATAAGGTAGACTATCTAACTTGAAAAAGGAAGAGAATCCCAACAGACGTGGACCGTAGATCGATATTAGTGGAAACGAACAACAAAAAAATCAATCAAACAAACAAACAACAACAACAACAACAACAAAAACGTTATAAACTAAAGCAATAAAAAAAAAGTGGTTTTATCTTTGATTTGAATGACAGAGACACAGTGTTTCAGTGACAGAGCGGAGAGAGTGAGGAGAGTACGTGACACCTACAACTGAGAAAAGAAGTGAGAAGCTGCGAAAACAGTGACGATGCTGAAACGCATGCATTTGAGCTGTGTGTTTACTGCTGGTCATGTGTTTTGAACACTGAGTATGCACTCACAAAGAGGGAGAAAAGAATCAGTTTTAGCCCAGCAGATGGCCTCGAGACTCGAACCTGTCAGGACGTTGGTCAAGGGGTCCTCACCGCTGACCAGTCATTACCAGGTGAGCCATAGATAGTTTGGGAAAGGTACAGGGGAAAACCTAAAGAAAAGAGAAAAAGAATTCATATGTTGAATTGGGAAGCAGCAGGCTACTAACACGAACCTTATTCGTGTTTCAGCCCTTCACCCTTCACCTTTCACCCGTCAGCTATTTCTCCTCTGAGACGGGTGGTTAACGATGGCCATGGTGTGGGGAACACACCGCTAGTTCAGCCCCAGCAGTTAAAGACTCCAGGTAGAGGAGTCGGATCTCATCATTTCTCCAGTGACACGAGAATCCAAGGGGGCGACACGTTTTCTGATGCGGACAGGGCATTATGACAGTATGGGGCGAGTCTTATCTCTGATGCAGGTATGGCATCATGAATGCAAGAATTATTTATTCTCCTGGTCTGGATCTTGTGCCAATGTTATGTGAAGGCCATGACTTTATAGTCTAGGAGGTTGTGAATATTCTTTCTTTCGGCAGGAAGGAAAAAACTTGTAAGAATTTATTGATTTCATTCTTAACCTGATTTATCTCTCAGTGTGAAGAGAAAGAGAGATACATGTATAGAATCTGTTTATTAATTGTTTGATTCATTCATTCAGTAAAGTGCTTTCCCCGGAGGAGAGGGGGGAGAAGAAAAAACATTTGGTAGTGCGCCTTTTGGTTGATTGGAGGGATTGCGTGTGCGTATGGAGTAAATGCTGTCATGAATGCGCGTGTGTGCAAAAGTGACAGTGTGACAACACACACACACACACACACACACACACACACACACACACACACACACTCACATATATATATATATATAT
>JADBJO010002092.1:285000-310000 GCA_016801955.1 Conus betulinus
AACGATGCAAGTAAGATTGTATTATCTTGTAAAATGCACTTAATTCAATCACATGTGATCTCCTCCCTCCTAACCCCCACCCCTACCCCAAGAGTGCTTCTTACAACCAAGGAGAACATATTTAAATCTCATAACAGGACCTCATCTTAAAGACTGTAAAATGTACTTATTTAACATGTTACACATCATAAAGTAAAAAAAAAAAGAAAAAAAAAAAACCCGTTATTGATAACAATGTTACTTGAAATTGTCTTGTGACTTTTTTTCTTCGTTTTCTTTTCCTTTTCTTGTACAAAATTACATCCAGGAATATCTAACAACTCACCAGAGTCAATGAGCACTACAAATATATTTTTTTAGTAAATTAGTTTCTTTGTCGCCTAATGCAAAATTTATCATTCTAGCGCGGTTGTGGTATTCGTTGTCGTGTTTGAAATATTTTATTTCTCACACCTAGTTTCAAAATGAAGTGACTGCGGGCGGGAATTCAAAAAAGAATCTTAAAGAAAAATTTACTATGCCACCAAACGAAAGAAACAAACAATTACACGACAAACACGACGCGTTTCGACCTCTTCGGTCTTCTTCAGACAAAGCAATTTTAACTATTATTATTGTTGTCTTTCTTTCCCCAGCTGTTGTTCCGCCTTTTTTTCCGATTAAAATTACGTCATGTAGATAGACGTTTAAAAAATCAGAAAAAAAAACGTATATCTTGGCGATTTCCGTGGGGGGGGGGGGGGGGGGGGGGGAGGGGGGTGGAAACTGCATCGCAATTGTGTATATATATAAAAAAAAAAAAAAAAAACTGAAACAAAACAAAACTGTACTATGGGTTCACACATCCCCATACTTCACATGCAATTTGCCATTTACACATATACACACACACGCGCGCACGCGCTCATACTGAGGAAAATTCACGCCGCAAAAATAGTCTCCTTTGAAGAAAAAAAAATACAAAAATAGAAGAGAGAGAGAGAGAGAGAGAGAGAGAGAGAGAGAGAGAGAGAGAGAGAGAGAGAGAGAGAGAGCAAGTCTGATTAGTGTGACGATAATCAGACTTTTTTCAAAGTGCCTTCTTTAAACTCATGAAAGTCGAAGATTGTTAGAATCTTTTCTCCTCTCCGTCCTCGTCAGTCTGGAAGAAATGACTTAAAAATGATCGGCATAAAGTTTGATAACTGTCGGCAGGCTGAATTCCTTTCACTTTCAATGCATTAACCCACATTCTTCGTCTTTGATCGTCTTTTGAAAAAACGAAAGTCCCTAAAACTGAACCGATAAACGCAATAATATAGTTATTAGTTTCCTGCATAATTAAACAAACATCTGTCAAATTAGGTTTGCCACTATATTTCTATGAAATGGTTCCAAATTACAATGTCACCAAAATGACATTGATAAAACATTGTCAATAACTTCTTGTTACGCATCAGCCGCCGTGGCGAAGTGGTTAGCGTCGCAGACTCCCGGCTGGGAGATCGTGGGTTCGATTTCCCATCAGAGTCATGTGGGATTTTTCTGTTCTGACCGGTTCTTATCAAGAGTTGAGTTTGCTATGGACTCGGTTGGGGAGACTGGGACCACACAGTCGAATTTCATCCACTTAATGGATGCGTCTCTGAGAGTTTTGCTAATTTTTTTTTCTAACCAGCACTGCAGGTGTCTGTATTTCTCGGGCCTAGTTGATGCTGGGATATATCATGAAAACAAGCTCAGTGTACAGCCCTGTCATGCAGTCTCAGACCAGAATGGAAATCCATAGCATCATCTTTATCATCTCATTCTCATCGATCAGCATTTATAAAAGAAAAAAACTTCTTGCTGTGGAATGATTTTGTTTTCGAGGTATAAATGCTAACGACTTATTACGAAAATTTTTTAAATGAAAAATTAATCAATACAAATTTTGTTTTTTTTATGTTCACTATTATGAAATAGCAGCAAAAGCACAAAAAATGAACTTTCAACTATAGGGCCTGTTATAACGGATGCATATTTGTAGAAATATGGCTGATTTATCAATGAAATACTTTTCCAGTGGCTTGTCATCTCTCCAGCTGGGAAACCGCTTGCCACACACTGTGTTCTGTTCTGTTACAATGTCTTCTTGCTACACTCTGTGGGTCTGTTCTGTTACAATGTCTTCTTGCTACACTCTGTGGTCTGTTCTGTTAGAACACCTCCTTGCTACACACTGTGTTCTGTTCTGTTACAATATCTTCTTGCTACACTCTGTGATCTGTTCTGTTAGAACACCTCCTTGCTACACACTGTGGTCTGTTCTGTTAGAACACCTCCTTGCTACACTCTGTGGTCTGTTCTGTTACAACACCTCCTTGCTACACTCCGTGGTCGCTTCTGTTAAATATCTTCTTGCTACACTCTGTGGTCCGTTCTGTTAGAACACCTCCTTGCTACACTCTGTGGTCGGTTCTGTTACAATATCTTCTTGCTACTACTCTGTGGTCTGTTCTGTTAGAACATCTTGTTACACAGTGTGTCATGTTCTGTTCCATCTTCTTGCTCTACACTGTGTTCATTTCTGTGAGGGCATCTCTTTGCTACACAATACTATGCTCTGTTCTGTTGGAACATCTCCTTGCTACATACTGTGTTCTGTTAGACCACGTCCTTGCTACATACTGTGTTCTGTTAGACCACGTCCTGACTACATACTGTGTTCTGTTAGACCACGTCCTGACTACATACTGTGTTCTGTTAGACCACGTCCTGACTACATACTGTGTTCTGTTAGACCACGTCCTGACTACATACTGTGTTCTGTTAGACCACGTCCTTGTTGCACACTGTGTTCTGTTCTCTAAATACATCTTGCTATGCTATGCTCTGTTTCGTGAGAACATCCCCTCGATACACACTGTGTTCTGTTTTTTTTTCAACATCTTGCTACGCTCTGTGTTCTATTCTGTTAGGACATACCTTGCTATACACTGTGTTCTATTCTGTTAGGACATATCCTTGCTACGCACTGTGTTCTATTCTGTTAGGACATATCCTTGCTATACACTGTGTTCTATTCTGTTAGAACATACCTTTGCTATACACTGTGTTCTATTCTGTTAGGACATATCCTTGCTACGCACTGTGTTCTATTCTGTTAGAACATACCTTTGCTATACACTGTGTTCTATTCTGTTAGAACATACCTTTGCTATACACTGTGTTCTATTCTGTTATGACATACCCTTGCTATACACTGTGGAATGTTCTGTAAGGACATCTTTTTCTTCTTCTCCACTGAATAGTTGCGCGCTTTCGTGCCCAGGTCTGTGGTAACATTTTCCGTTCCTCGAACCTACATTTTTGTACAAAAAATAGAAATGTACACTGGGAAAACACACACAGACAGAGATGAACACAGACAGAGACACACATACATAGCCACAGACACACACTTACACGCACACACTGAGAAACACACACACACACACACACACACACACACACACACACACACACACACGTACGCACTTACGCACGCACTTACGCATGCACGCATGCACACACACACACACACACACACACACACACACACACACACACACACACACACACACACACACACACACACACACACACACACACACACACACACACACACACACACACACACAAGTAAGAAAAACAATTAAAAATAAGTTTTTTTCCCCGTTTCCGCAAGCGACTTCCGAGAAATAAATCAATCAAAATCCAAACACGCTTTCAACAAACCTGAATTCATCCCTGCTAAGCATCATTACAATGACCACAGGGTATTGGAACTATTGACCGTCAGTAGTGTTAACTCACAGGGTTTTCCTGATCTGGTGTGGTGTTCCTTTCAACGAGTAACGCTCCCTCTGCCCTGCTATTTGCGCGTGGCTGGTGGTTTGGATCATGAACGCCAGGGCATGCCCACACGCCGGTGGGCCTGCACGTTGCATGTTTAGGGGCCAACCTCCTCCAAGTCCCCTGTACTTTGGCCTGGGGCTGCAAGGTACCCAGTGGACATACGTTGCCAAGACGCGGAGGCAATAGTGGAGAGGCTATGTACTGGCAGGAAAGACTTTAGGCTACGCACTCGGGTCTCTTTTCGCAGTGCTGTTTCGCAGCGGCGCTAGCCAGCGGTGAAGGCTGAAAGCCAGAGGTGACAAGCACACAGACATTTCGCCCAGCACACTTGGCGCTTCGCACTAACACACAATGGGCGCAATACAGGCCAGCTAAGAACACGCTTGTGGATCCCTGACGCTAACAGCTGACCGTAAGCTAACAGCAATGCATAATCTCTTGCGGATGTTGACTTCTCATTTCTTTCCCGCCCACGAGCATGGCACGTGTTATCCGTCACCCGGTTCCACCTAGAGCGCGCCTTTTATTGTCACGTCCTGGAAAATGTTGTTCAATTTCCGGCATGCGGGCTCTCTCTCTCTCTCTCTCTCTCTCTCTCTCTCTCTCTCTCTCTCTCTCTTACTGATGAGGTACAGTGCGGACAAAAGCACTGCCCAGGTTCTCATGAATGCGCGAAAAGCAGGCGATACTATGGGTTGCATTCATTCATCGGGGGCTGGGGAGGGGGGGGGGTGCATTTCCGGTATTTCATTACAGAAATCGCATTTTCTTTGCGGTCTATTCCATGATCAATGCATTAACACAATACAAACATTCGTGTAATAAATAAGCAGAAATGCTAAAAATCAACGCAGAATCCTCTGTTTATGACTGCTGTAAGGATACGGCACCGCTGTTTGTGTGTGCGTGTATTGCTGAAAGTAAGAACACACACACACACACACACACACACACACACACACACACACACACACACACACACACATGCGCGCGCGCGCGCGCGCGCGCGCAATAACGTATTTAAAAACAGGCCTGAATGTCGTGCAATTACTGTATAGATTCGTTAATTTTACTATTCTTTTCGTTCTTTCTTTCTTTTCTTTTCTTTTCTTTTTTTCTTTCTTTCTTTCTTTTCTTTCTTTCTTCCTTTATGTCTGTCTCTCTTTCTTTCTATCTTTATTTCTGTCTCTCTTTCTTACTTATTTTTTCTTTCTTTTCTTTCGTTTTTTTTTTGTCTTTACTTCTTTCTTCTTTCTTTCTTTTGTTCTTTCTTTCTGTCTCTTTGTTCTTTCTCTCTTCTGTCTGTCTGTCTGTTTCTTTCTGTCTTCCTATTTTTTTTTTTTTCTCATTCTTTCTTTCCGTTTCCCGTATGATCCCAAAACCGCTTTAGCTTACCTGTTCGAACCCAACGCAGGAAATAGAAAAACCGTGACGTCATTGGTGAGTCTACCTGGATTTTTCTCATCTTAAGAAAAAAGATAACAGCATTTCTTTAAACGGAAATTAGACATTTGATCGCAGTTTAATGTGTTACCAAGAGTATACTAGTCATAAATGTTTGTTACAAACTAAAGTTAGACCCACAGTGTATGTGTAGGACTGTTATTATGCTTAATGCTGAAAGATAAGATGATGACACTAACAATGACTAAAATGTAGGGTAAAGCCCACGATGAAACAAGTAAAAGCCCATAACTCTAAACGAATGCTGCTTTTATCACACCAAACTGCCTAGCCGAAATGACGACACAGAGTACACATAGCAAACAACAAGACATCCCCCTTGTTTTGACCACCGAAGTTTCTGTTGCCTCAGCTCCACATTGGTGGTCATCGCAGGGTTCCAGCTTAGAGGATATGTCTCCTTGTTTTTGTGCGCACTGTTTTGTCCTTTCTGCAGGCGATTTTGGTATCGTATGTAGCATCCGTTTGGAGTTATGGGCATGTACATATTTCTTCACAGGTGCAAGAGTTAACCCACATGTTAGTTATTCACTGCTTACTGTTACCGGCCTCATTTAAGTTTTCCTTTTATTAACAATGACGTAATATGGGCATTGCGCAGGATATTCTCAGTTTCAAAGAGTGAGCAGCAGACTTAACAAAAGAAGACATCTTTGTCTTCGCTAAACTCTCTTCTTCGACTCTGTCCAAAAGTTTTAATGTCGTATGTGTACTGTTTTTTTCTTTTTTTTCTTTTTGCTGCCCCATGTTCCATGCCACCTTTGTGTCGTTGTACCCATGCCGCTCAGTCCGACCTCTTGTCCACAGCCACAGCCCGGTCCGACCCTCCGCAGCCCCGGCACTGGCAATCCACAGGGAGCAGTCAATCTTAAGCCTTCAGAAGGCAACCCACCACAGGAGACACTGTACTTTTGCCGAATCAATTCGGTGGTGTTCAGTGGTGCCTGTTCTGAGCCAGTGTAAACTATGTCTCCAGTGCAGACATGTAGTCTTTCTGGTTGCAGGTACACCGAGAAGTCGGCCATGTCCGCCGGGCTTACTGGTGCACCAAGAACTGGGACAACCCCACGCATGCGCAGATGTACGAGCTGTACATGCTGTGGATAATGCTCCTTCTACCCCTGGGCGTCATGAGTTTGCCTACGTCAGCATCTGCAAGGAATTGTGGGTGATGAGCAGTCTCCGATCCACCATGGCCACGAGAGGGTAGGCTGCGTGTTTGAATTTGCGCGGCGCTGCGTTTCTTAACAGCGACATTGCCTGGGTGTCTTGCCGCGAGGCGATAGTGGCTAGACTATCCAAGGAAACGGCAAAGGGAAAGTGATAATGAGGCCCAAAGACGTTGCAAGTTTCGGGGTTGGCAGGCCGAGCACCATGGTTAACAGAGAATTCAGTTCTCAGAACTCAGAACATTTTAATTCGACCGAGGATTGAGATTTTTAAACTAAATAATGTATTTAGATTTAGAGACCAAAACGTGAAAAACAACAACAACAAAAAAAACATGAAAATGAAAAAAAGGAGAAAAAATAGGCACATAGAGTTATGGAGTATATGATTTACTCACATACACACACACACACACACACACACACACACACACACACACACACACATACACACACATGCGCGCGCGCGCGCGCGCGCGCGCACACACACACACTGCTGCTACTCTGTAAGGTCGTTAGATAAACAGTGCCTGTACGACGATTATTGCTGTATCTTTGTAACTGTTGGTGAAGTTCACGACCAGGATGAGGATGATGATGGTGATTGCACTGGCATGAAACAAAATACAGTCTTCTAATTGAAGCAATTGTCCTCACTGAGCAAGTATCTTGAGTGGTATGAAAACAGCGAAAACGCCTAGATGTCTTGCCGTGAGACGATGGTGGCTATCGAAGGAAACGGCAAAGGGACAATGCTAATAAAACCCGCAGACGTGACAAGTTTTAGCGTCTCAATGGGCCTAGCAACACGGTTCCAATCACTGGCCGCGCCTGTCAGGTAAATTACAAGCGAATAGTTTGCAGATCAGAACAGTGTTCTACTCGGGATTACCTTCTTTCCCCTAACAATATTTGCTCGTAATTGTCCAATCAGAATCGCTTTCCCGGATCAGGAGTAAATAAGCCATGCGAGGCTTACTTCCCTTCCGCAATATCGACTGGTTCACTGACTTCGATGCAGCTATGAATTTGATCACACAGAGTACTGATTTGTTCAAACATGCAGAGAATGGAAAAAACGTAAAGGCACAAAAGTAGAAGCGCATGCAACTACCTAAAATCGGTTGAGTGTGGAAAAAAAACATGTTTTGTCAAGTGAGACGATGTGCAAATAGGCGACGAAAGGTAACTGCACACGCATGTCAGCTAAGCTGAATACACAAGCTTAAAGGCAGGTAATCTATGTTGGTGTCAAATCATTATTGTCTTACTGCTAATGTTTGACTGCTGCCGAAGTTTTATTCTGTATGTCTCTCACAATGACGGCATCTTCTCCGTGTGAACACTCGCATTCGTGCAGGGTGCAACCGCATAAAGCAAGATGACAGGTAAACTATGCGTATTCTGCAACCCTGTGTCTTGTATATGGCTGGCTACGACTGTGGAGTGTGGTGTGTCTGACAACTATCTCAACAAGGAGAATATCTCATTCGTCTGCGGGCTGCCTCGGCAGTAGCTGATGTTGCTGGCCTTTTTTTTAAATCTCGGGTCTCGAATGTGAATCGGGGTTTGACTGACTTAGCATTTTGCCGGTTAGGCGTGATGACGTAATGTCAGACAGCTGATTGACACGGATGATTCACATCACGACGTATGATGACAGATTCAAAACACTCTTCCCTGAACACAGACTATGCCTATAGTAATCTACCATGTATGAAGTTCCGAGTTACCCAGCTATACCTTGCAACGAAGAAGAAGAACAACAAGAAGAAGAAGAAGAAGAAGAAGAAGAAGAAGAAAAAGGAGGAGGTGGAGTAGAGGTAGAGGAAGAAGAAGATGACGACAACGACGACGACGACGACGACGACGACGAAGACGAAGAAGAAGAAGAGAAGAATGAAGAAGAGAAGAAGAAGAAGAAGAAGAAGAGAAGAAGAAGAAGAACAACAACAACAACAACAACAACAAGAGAAAAAAAAGAAGAAGGAGGAGAAGGTGAAGGAGAGGTGGAGGAAGAAGAAGGAGGAGGAGGAGGAGGATGGAAAGAAAAAATCGATATTTTAACATTAAATTAATTCTGCTTCTCTTCTTAACGAACACGAAGTCAGAGAAGAAAGACTTTCTAATTATGTATGACCATTTGCTTTTCTTTTTCCATGCACCGTAAATAACGTCCTCTGGTTTGTATCGATTTTGTTCATGTACTCCATGCCAGTTCCATGTTTCTGAGGGGAACTCTGTCTTGGGCGACACTCAATAAGGTCAGACACAGGCAAGCTGTGCCAAGGGACTCTTACCTGTACACATTTTGATTCCATGCGAAGACAAAAACCTCCTTGTCTCACGAAGTCCCATTTTTCTTCTTTTTTTTTTTTTTGTCCTTTAACCTCCAGTTTTTTTCATCATATTTTTCACATCATTTCATTTTTTTTATTTTTATTTTTTTTTCCGTCTTATTTTGTGGGTCCTCCATTTTCCACTTTGTTTCAGCTTATCAACTCTCATACACCATGCAAATCTGTAAGTTCTATAACAGATGGACATTCTGATGTGAAGTTCAGTATTTTACTGTTTCAATACAGAGCGTCTGGGTTTTGCAGATGTGCTGATGCTTAGTGTATCGACATTTTCATTATGTTTGTTTGAAAAAAAGGGAATGAGAGAAAGAAGAAGCAACAAACAAACAAAGCAAGAAAGAAAGAAAGCAAGCAAGCGACCAAGAAAGACGAAAAAGGAAGAAGTCGTAGGTGTGTAAAAGCGAACGAAATGAAGAAATAAACACAGTTTTAGCGAATATGAAAACCCAAAAAGCTACAAGCCTAGATGTGTCCAGGTTAAATACATTACGAAAACCCAATACAGATAGACGGTATTCAGCGATTGACCCTCTATCCTTGAACACACGACATGGTACAACTCTACAAAGTGCAGTGAAAGGAAGGGACACGTGTCTTGCTATGAATCGCTCCCCAAGATATGCGATATAGTGCAGGTATAGTGAAGAATGAATATCTGACCATGACTTGTCTAGGAATATTCTTTAGCGTACAGTGAGGGATGGACGTGTGTCTTGCCTTGACTCCCTGTCCAAGACCATCCTTGCAGGTACAGTGGAGGTAGGACATTATCTCGACATGGCTCACTGTCCAAGACTATTCTACAGGGTACAGTGGAGAGAGATCATGTATCTCACCATCATTTCTGTCCATGACCATTTTACAGGGTTCAGTGGAGTGTGGACATGTGTCTTGCGATGACTCCCTGTCCGAGACACATTCTACAGGGTACAGTGGAGGGTGGACATGTATCTTGACATGGCTCACTGTCCAAGACCATTCTACAGTGGAGGATGGACATGTATCTCTCCACGACGCAAACAATCATGGTTTACGTGTTATGTGTTATGGGTTATATCTTTATATTTATATCACATCTGTTATTGCTTATGTCTGTTATCCTCCTGTGTATTTTCTATTGGTCTTTTTTATGCATTTATTTCTTCGTAATGTTTCTGTAGGGTTTCATTTCTGTCATTTACTCGTCCGTTCGTTCACAGACAAACTCTTGGAGCACCTGAAGAGCGGGGATCCTTCTTGGAGTCCTTCAAGATTTCTTCCCGCGGTTGGATTCTGGGATCATGGAAAACATCCGGTAAAGGGGACAAACGCGCTTCACCTTCCGGTCCAGCCAGCAGACGCCTTCATCGTCTCAGAGTAGCAGTCCTTACCGAACTCCTAGTGAGCGTTCGCCGGTTCTCCGTGTTATTAGGAAGAGCAGACTGTCACCGGAAGACGATCTTACAAGAAAACAGGTATGCGATTTGATTAGAGGGCTGGAACTAATTAATTAAACGGATTTTGTGAATCTGTGGTTGGTTCTTTAACTCAAACTGCTGAGGTGTGTGTGTGTGTTTGTGTACGTGCAAGCGTGCGTGCGTGCGTGTGTGCGTGCATGCGTGTTATGTGACACAGAGAGAGAGAGAGAGAGAGAGAGAGACAGAGAGACAGAGACAGAGACAGACAGTGATAGAGGGAAAGAGTTAGAGACAGAGACAGAGAGAGAGAGGGGGGGGGGAAGGATGGGGGTGGCGAGAGACAGACAGACAAACAGACAGACAGACAACAGACAGACAGAAATATAACACGAAGAGAAGACGAATTTACCAGAAAACAGGCATGCGATATGATTATTGGGCTGGAGCCGGATAATAACTGCATTTTGGGGATAAAAACAAACAAACAAACAAACAAAACAACTGCGGAAGCGAAGCAAGCAAGCAAGCAAGTGTGTATGTGTGTGTGTGTGTGTGTGTGTGTGTGTATGTGTCCGCGCGCGCATGCGCGCGCGCGCGCGCGTGTGTGTATGTGTGTGTGTGTGTGTGTGTGTGTGTGTGTGTGTGTGTGTGTGTGTGTGTGTGTGTGTGTGTGTGTGTGTGTGTGTGAGACAGACAGAGAGACAGAGAGGAGGGGGGGAGGGGAAGGGAGAGATGTAATGATACTAACAGAAGACGAACGTACCAGGAAACAGGTGTAAGACAGAAATACTTACACGGATACGGATACGGAAACGGAATCATGTTTAGGCCACTGCCCTTTATGAAGGGGTGTGTATACAAACAATTGTCCAAGGCCATTGCCCTTTATGAAGGGGTGTATATACAAACAATTGTCCAAGGCCACTGCCCTTTATGAAGGGGTGTGTATACAAACAATTGTCCAAGGCCACTGCCCTTTATGAAGGGGTGTATAGGCCACTGCCCTTTATGAAGGGGTGTATAGGCCACTGCCCTTTATGAAGGGGTGTATATACAAACAATTGTCCAAGGCCACTGCCCTTTATGAAGGGGTGTGTATACAAACAATTGTCCAAGGCCACTGCCCTTTATGAAGGGGGTGTATATACAAACAATTGTCCAAGGCCACTGCCCTTTATGAAGGGGTGTGTATACAAACAATTGTCCAAGGCCACTGCCCTTTATGAAGGGTGTATAGGCCACTGCCCTTTATGAAGGGGTGTATAGGCCACTGCCCTTTATGAAGGGGTGTGTATACAAACAATTGTCCAAGGCCACTGCCTTTATGAAGGGGTGTGTATACAAACAATTGTCCAAGGCCACTGCCCTTTATGAAGGGTGTATAGGCCACTGCCCTTTATGAAGGGGTGTATAGGCCACTGCCCTTTATGAAGGGGTGTGTATACAAACAATTGTCCGAGGCCACTGCCCTTTATGAAGGGTGTGTATACAAACAATTGTCCAAGGCCACTGCCCTTTATGAAGGGGTGTGTATACAAACAATTGTCCAAGGCCACTGCCCTTTATGAAGGGGTGTATAGGCCACTGCCCTTTATGAAGGGGTGTATATACAAACAATTGTCCAAGGCCACTGCCCTTTATGAAGGGTGTATACAAACAATTGTCCAAGGCCACTGCCCTTTATGAAGGGTGTATATACAAACAATTGTCCAATCTGGCATTTAGAATGTGGATAGATTATGTTCTTCTATCCATTCCTGCAGTCTGCTATTAACAATTGTGCTTAACATTTTACTGCTCGTAGCACACAGTGAAATGCTTCTGTAATTGTTTGGATCGCTAACGTCCCCCTTCTTAAACAAGGGCTGAACAAGAGAGTTGGTCCAGTTGTCTGGGAACACACCTTTATCAAATAACGTATTAAAAAAAGCTTTACAAAAAGCCAACAACTCGGTCCCCTCCATACTTCAACAACTCACCAGTTATTTCATCCGGTCCAGCAGCTTTTCCATTTTCTAACTTATTTACAGCAAGCGGAACGTCTTCATTTGATACTGGACGGTTTATAGAACTAATCTCCTCCTCATCGATATCATTGCCATTTCCAAATGAGTTAGTAACATTTGTTGTTACTTACAATTCAGGTAGATCTTTGAAATGTTTGAACCAGTCATCGACTGTTAGACTATTTTGGACACGTTTTCTTTTAAAGGATATTTTACACACAGTTTCCCAAAATTCCCCCTGATTGTTCACTAATGAAATAAGCCTGCCCGACAACATATCGTTAAACTGTTTTTCTTTTATTTTTTATGACATGTTTGTATTCTCTTCTTGCTATGCAGTAAGCGTCGCTGTCTTCTTTTCTTCTCGTTTTTTTTTTTAAATATAAAGCCGCCCTTTTGCCTTAACTTTGCCTAAACTACATTCTTTATCATATCAATCACTGTTTTTGTCATACTTTGTTAGATTAATTCTCTCTTTTTCATACAACTTGCTTGCTTTTTAATCCAGTCGTTAAACAGATGCAGAGCACCATTGAAATCACGATCAATGAACTTTGTGGCACGATCAAGTACGAACAGTGTTTCATCTGATGTCATATTCTGAGTATAGATTGACCCTAAATGGTTGTTCCACACAAACTTTTCAATGAACTGGTCCATTTCTGTGGGATTTACCTGCGATCTGGTTTTTCCTTCAGAAAATCTAAAATGTAATTCGATAGGCAAACGATCTGATTCTATTCTCTCCGAGATCACCCTTTCACGTGAAGACATAAAACCGAAAAAACAATTCCTTGGACAGAAGAAAGTAATCATTAACGCTACATCCGGCTTCTGATATGAACGTATAACTGCCGTCAGCATCCCCATTACACGAGCCATATAGAATCCACAATCCACAATCCAAAGGTTGTGCACACATCTAACAAATATTTTCCGTAATATTTGATACCATTGTCTGCAGACTTTCTGATGCCCTTAGCGGAGAAAGAACAGTTAGAAAACAAGGTGATCATAAATATCATTTTCATCAAAGATATGTGGAGACATGTCAGAAGTCCTACTATCCAAATCACCTTATTACACTTATTTTGATGTCGAAAATGGTATTAGTGAGCTTGAAGAATGTCTTTTTGATTCTCTACTTGAGTTTAGGGATGTGCATGTGATTCTGTCAGTGATTTGAATAGTAGGACTTCTGACATTTCTCCACATATCTTTGATGAAAATGGTGTTTATGATCACCTTGTTTCTCTCCACTCGTTCATCAGACTCATCATTTTCACCCCTGTCCTCTCTTTGCGACTTAACGTTTTCGTTTTGAGATTCCCCCCACCCCACCCCACCCCCGCCCCAACCTCTTTACAAGTTTCCACTGTCAGTCTGTGTGTCACGTGATATCGATCGGTAAATGTCTTCAACTCTGTTTTCCCCACAAATATCCATTTTTATCAGTTTTAGAATATAAGAAGGTCGCTTCGCCTGCATTAACACGAACAGTCATATATTTATATCACCAAGAACATTTCGATCAATACAATTCAACATAAATCCTTCCTCCACGTTTACATGTGTCCCCTGCCCCCAGCTTTGAGCGCTCATTATTTACCCTGTCAGCTGGTTCCCAACACAGTCTCCGCACACCACTGACCTCGCACCCGGCCTTTTGGCGTTCTGCACAGCTAGCACGTGCAGATCTGTAGGATGACACTGGTGTCGAGTTGGTCTCCCCCTTATCTTGACTCTGTAAGAGCTCCCCCCTCTCCCAGATAGTACTTTTCCCCCTCAACAGAGGTGATCGAAGTCTATAGTCGCTCGCTTGCCCTCCTGGCTGGCCTTCTTTAGATGCAGGGACGTTGTTTTTCTTACGTCTTTTATACGTAGAGAGAAGTCCTCGCCAACGAACACCTCACTTCCCTTCAGATTACGTTTGGCCTTTTCTCTTTGTCCCTGAAAAATGTGCAGAAGACGCTGACGGTCGAGTTGAATTTGCCGTTCAAGCGATGGACCTGGTCAAACTGAACATCTCCAGTCAGTTGTAGTGTGTCCACTAGCAGGTCGCCGACGATGCCTCCACACTCAGCCGGCGTCTTGCTTGGCTTACGTGGAAGACCGTAGAAAATGAAGTTGTTTCGCTTGGAGCGTCCTTCTAAGTCATCGGCTTTACGTTCTGTGTCCAGCATCCTCTTTTTCAAAGCTTCATTTTCTCGACGAAGATCAGCCACTTCTCCTTTCAGAAACTGAACCTTTTCTTGTAACCCTGCAAAACCGTCACCAGTGTCCTTAATGTCGACTTTAATATTGTCCACTTTGCTGTTCAAATCCTGCAGCATAGACACGACATCCATGAGGGTGGTAACTCAGTAGGCTTGGAGGCTGTCGACTTCCTGGCCGAGGTATTTGCTGCTTTCTCAGTACTGGCTCTCCTACTGTCAGATTTCAAGCAGGTCTGGCGGCAGCTGTCCTTACGTGGCCCAGGACTTTATTCCACGTCGCCACATTGGAGTGATAAACTACCCCAGAATAAAAGCGTGAGGAGGCAGCCTGCCAGTACACCGTCTTCCGCTGTTTTCAGTGTCAATGTCTTCAAGCGTATGGCGACGCTATTTTCCACTCTCTTGGCCATAAATGAGAGAAATACTGACAGAAAGCACCCACATCTTGCCCTAAACTCGAGCTGTGAATAAGGCGTGATGCTTCATGAAGGTACTTGCCACACACATTGTCGAAACACTCTCCAGATCCTGTGCAATTAACAAACACAGAGCTAATTAATATACATGTCGCACTCCTGAATGCTGCTCACACCGCCCCTGAGAACGAGAGAGAGAGAGAGAGAGAGAGAGAGAGAGAGAGAGAGAGAGAGAGAGAGAGAGAGAGAGAGAGAGAGAGAGAGAGAGAGAGAAAAGCTCCCTCTAGAGTTTCTTCGTACTACTAACACCCTCTCTCTCTCTCTCTCTCTCTCTCTCTCTCTCTCTCTCTCTCTCTCTCTCTCTCTCTCTCTCTGCCTGCTTCCTCTTTGCCGCCAGGTGATCAAGATGTTGGTAGCAGTCATCGCCATTTTCGTCATCTGCTGGGCCCCCATTCTGGTTTCCAATGTTCTGACCGCCTTTCAGTTCCTCCACCACCTCAACTACGGCTACCTCAAGCCCATGAGGCAAGCCTTCTACCTCATGGCCTACGCCAACTCCTGCGTCAACCCTGTCATCTACGGCTTCATGTCACGTCACTTCCGCCAGACCTTCCTGCACGCCATTTGCACCTGCGTGAAAGGAAGGGAGCACGCGCGCGCCATGTTCTTGCAGCGACAGAACTCCTGCGTCACCAGGTCGTCGCATCTGGGCTACAGCACCAGCAAAGGCAGCGTGGAGCTGGAGATGGCAGTGATGGATGGGGCCTACGGGAATGGGAGTCACTGTTCTGTCTAGCTGGGTCTTCACAGCGGCTCTTTGGGTCATTTGTTAGGCGCTTGTTTGTTTTTTTTGTTGTTTCTTTTCTTTGTTCGTTTGTTTGGTTTGGGTTGGTTGGTTGGTTGGTTTTGTTTGTATGTTTGCTTTGTTGTGTTTGTTTTTTTTGGTTTGGTTTCTTTGTTTGTTTTGTTTCTTTTGTTCTTTTTTTGTTTTGCTTCGTTTTGTTTTAATTTTGGTTTTCGTTGGAAGGTATAATTCAACTTCGGTTGAATATGTCAAAGTGTGTGTGTTTGTTTGTTTGTTTGTTTGTTTGTTTGTGTGCGTGTGTGTGTTTTTGTACGTGTGTGTGTGTGTGTGTGTGTGTGTGTGTGTGTGTGTGTGTGTGTGTGTGTGGAAATGAAAGGGTAGGCGGACATAATTACGTTCCCTTTTTTTTTCATAGTAATCATGTAAATTGTTTAGTTTTGACTACGAAATAAACATGTTGGGTTTGTGAACATCATGTTTGTTGTTTTCTAAAATAGTACAGTTAAGCTTTAAGCTGATATGTTTACCCTCTGTAAGATATTGTAGTTTGTATTTTTTCGTTGTTTTCCAATTCTCTTTGTCTTTTTGTCTTTCACTTACAAAATGTGTGAGTGTTCAGTATTTCTCTCTCTCTCTCTCTCTTTCTCTCTCTCTCTCTCTCTCTCTCTCTCTCTCTCTCTCTCTCTCTCTCTCTCTCTCTCTCTCTCTCTCTCATCTATGGGTCTCTACTTTAAAAAATCAGAGTTGCAAAACTGTAAGAGATGCATTATATTCACTTTCTATGGTTTATGTACTTCGCTGTGTTCTGTATTCTTTGTGTAAAAAAAAAATTCAGTATTTTTCTACTTTGGGGGAGGAGGGGGGAGGGAGGCTAACAGTTCTTGTTCTTTTTCACCATCATTTTTCTTTAAGTGTGGAGAAGGTATTTCTTTGTTTGGCAAAGCAGAATAAATTTCAGCTGTACATTCAAGTGTGTGTGTGTGTGGTGTGTGTGTGTGTGTGTGTGTGTGTGTGTGTGTGTGTGTGTGTGTGTGAAGTCAAGTCAAGTCTTGTCAAAATTATCTTTATTGAGGGTTAAAGAATAAGTTTTACACAGCTTTTTTTTCATCCTACCTTCACAAAAATAATAATTGCACAAACAAACAAAATCATGTACCAACACATTATAGAAAAAAATACTGACGTAATTAACACATTCAAAGGATCATAATTCTATCAAAACGATTGTACAGGAGTGTGTGTGTGTGTGTGTGTGTGTGTGTGTGTGTGTGTGTGTGTGTGTGTGTGTGTGTGTGTTCTTGTTGTTGTTGGTGGTGGTGGTGGTGGTGGTGGTGTCTTCAATTTAACGTCTTTCGTAATTAACACATTCAAAGGATCATAATTCTATCAAAACTATTGTACAGGAGTGTGTGTGTGTTGTTGTTGTTGTTGTTGTTGTTATTGTCTTCAATTTAATGTCTTTCCACATAAAGTGATATTAGACGAAGAGAAAGGATGTGGAGAGGGGGGGAGCATGAGGAGGAGGTGGGTGAGTGGGTTACAATGTTTACAATGAAAAAAAAGGGTATGGGAAAACCAACTTTACGTTGACCGAGGTTTGCGCTCTTTGACACACTAGTGCCACTCCAGCTATAGCCTACTGGAGTTACTTTGCATTTCTGATGCTCCATGGGCAAGCGTCGGAGTGCATTTTGACTCTCAAATTCTTACTCATCTATATGCTGCTTATGGTGTCGTTATGGTCGTACCTGAATTAACGGGGTCAGTTTACCGATTTTTTCGTGCAGATCTGGGCAGCATTGCTTGGAGATTTTTTTTCTTTTAATTTCCCAAACGTCTGTTGTTTGTAACGTCTGGAGAAGATAAAGTTGTCGAAAGTTTACTTGTTCGTATCGTGTTAGAAAATTAGTGCCATTTTTATACCCTCTCTCTCTCTCTCTCTCTCTCTCTCTCTCTCTCTCTCTCTCTCTCTCTCTCTCTCTCTCTATGTATGTATGTGTGTATGGTTTGTGTGTGTGTCTGTCTGTCTGTCTGTCTGTCTGTCTGTCTGCCTGTCTGTGTGTGTTTGTGCGTGTGTACTTGAGTGCGTGCGTGTGGGCATTGTGTGTGTGTGTGTGTGTGTGTGTGTGTGTGTGTGTGTGTGTGTGTGTGTGTGTGTGTGTGTGTGTGTGTGTGTGGTGTGTGTGTGTGTGTGTGTGAGAGAGAGAGAGAGAGAGAGAGAGAGAGAGAGAGAGAGAGAGAGAGAGAGAGAGAGAGAGAGAGCTTATTTTTTTTTCAGGCCGAATTCGGTCGTCTAAACGTCACAGCGTTTTGTTTTGAGGCTTACAGTGACGTTGTTGATGGATGGTAATTTGAGTGTGGATGGATGGAGCTTCCTTGACTTTTGTTGCTGTTCTTCTTCTTTTTTGTTTCTTTATTTCATTGATATGATTGCTGGTAATGTTATCTTGATTGCTGTTGTTGACATTTTAAATTTAATCCTGACGTTGTAGCCTCTGTGGTCGGCTCTGTTATGAGAAATACAACTCGACTGCGTCTACAATCCGGACAAGATGTCATGAATAGTGAAGTGGTTATAGCTTGCACGTTGGTGGTGCGGCGGTTAGTTCATTATTTCAGTGGTCTGTTCGTTGGTTACGCAGCCAGACGATTCGTAGGCCTACGTAACAGCCTTCGTAATCTTGTTCGTTCGTTAGTTCCTTCGTAAGAAGTTCTTCTGGATGTTCTTGGTGTTCTTGATGTGTGGCAGCCAAGTTCATTAGGTTGAGATTCTGCTGCACGTGTGGCAGGCAAAAAACAACAACAACAACAAAAAAAAGAAAAGAAAAAAGAAAAAAAAAAAGGAAAAGATGAGTTGCGATGAGGTTGGGGGAGAGGGAAGTGGTGAGTGTCGTTACCAGGCGCCATGTTTGTCCCTGTGTGAAGAAGGAGAGCAAAGCACAATTCTGCCTAAAACAAAATCAGGACCACCACAAAAATAATAGGGTAAGCCAAATCAGGCCTACCACAAATAGGATCAGCCAAATCAGCCCCACCACTAATAGGGTAAGCCAAAATCAGCCCCACCACAAATAGGGTAAGCAAATCAACCCCACCACAAATAGGGTGAGCCAAATCAGCCCCACCACTAATAGAGTAAACCAAATCAGCCCCACCACAAAAAGGCAAAGCCAAATCAGCCCCACCACTAGTAAGGTAAACCAAATCAGCCCCGCCACAAATAGGGCAAGCCAAATCAGGCCCGCCACAAATAGGGTAAGCCAAATCAGCCCTACCACAAATAGGTAAGCCAAATCAGCCACAACACTAATAGGGTAAACCAAATCAGCCCCACCACAAATAGGGTGAGCCAAATCAGGCCCACCACAAACAGGGTAAGCCAAATCAGCCCCACCACTAATAGGGTAAGCCAAATCAGGGCCACCACAAATAGGGTAAGCCAAATCAGCCCCACCACAAATAGGGTGAGCCAAATCAGCCCAACCACAAATAGGGTAAGCCAAATGAGCCCCACCACAAATAGGGTAAGCCATTCAGCCCCACCACAAATAGGGTAAGCCAAATGAGCCCCACCACAAATAGGGTAAGCCAAATCAGCCCCACCACAAATAGGGTAAGCCAAATTAGCCCCACCACAAATAGGGTAAGCCAAATCAGCCACACCATAAATAGGGTAAGCCAAATCAGCCCCACCACTAATAGAGTAAACCAAATCAGCCCCACCACAAACAGGCAAGCCAAATCAGCCCCACCACTAGTAAGGTAAACCAATCAGCCCCGCCACAAATAGGGCAAGCCAAATCAGGCCCGCCACAAATAGGGTAAGCCAAATCAGCCCTACCACAAATAGGTAAGCCAAATCAGCCACAACACTAATAGGGTAAACCAAATCAGCCCCCCCACAAATAGGGTGAGCCAAATCAGGCCCACCACAAACAGGGTAAGCCAAATCAGCCCACCCACTAATAGGGTAAGCCAAATCAGGCCCCCACCACAAATAGGGTAAGCCAAATCAGCCCCACCACAAATAGGGGTGAGCCAAATCAGCCCAACCACAAATAGGGTAAGCCAAATGAGCCCCACCACAAATAGGGTAAGCCATTCAGCCCCACCACAAATAGGGTAAGCCAAATGAGCCCCACCACAAATAGGGTAGCCAAATCAGCCCCACCACAAATAGGGTAAAGCCAAATTAGCCCCACCACAAATAGGGTAAGCCAAATCAGTCGCACCACAAATAGGGTAAGCCAAATCAGGCCCACTACAAATAGGGTAAGCGATTATCTTCTGACTCTCTCGACATCTAATGAAGCTCGAAAGAAATGAATGAGGGCTGAGGTTAGGGGTAGGGTTGAGGTGATGTGTGGGGTAACAGATCCTATAGTTTTCGTGTATGTAGGTAGTCTATCTTTGAAGGAATCCGACGAAGGTGCTGTAACCGGCGAACTCATCCGTTGCTTCCGGCGTTAGGTGATCCGTCCATAAGTCCCTAATAAATGTAGTTAAAACATTAGTGATATAGTAAGGTAATTTGTTCGTTGTTTGTTTAGTGTAAGGTGGCTCAATTGCTAGTTATTTATTATGTTGAGCCGTTCATTAGTTTCTTAATAAAGTTGTGCGCTTCTCAGTTGATAAGGTGAATCGTTCGTCAGTTTATCAGCGAGGTGAATTTGTTTGTTAATCATAGAATAAGATTGTTCGTCGAGTCGTTGGCCACCTAGTAAGGTGAATTGTTCGTTACATGGGCTACTCATTAAAATTATTTGTTCAGACCAGCCGCCGTGGCGAAGTGGTTAACGTCGCGGATTCCCCGTTGGGAGGTCGTGTGTTCGATTCCCATCAGAGTCATGTGAGATTTTTCTTCCATGACCGGCGCCTACCCAGAGTTGAGTTTGCTACGGGCTCAGTTGGGAGGACTGGGACCACACAGTCGAGTATCATCCACGTAATGGACGCGTCTCTGAGAGTGTTGTTCAAATTTCCTGACCAACACTGCAGGTGTCTGTATTTCTCGGGACTGGTTGACACCGGGATATGTTATGAAAGGAAGCGTAGAGTACAGCCATGTCATGCCGTCTCAAACCGGAATGCTGTAGCATCATCTTCATCATCCTCATTCTCTTGATCAGCATAAAAGAAGGTCTCAAATTCTGTGGCCTTTCATGCTCTGCTGCCATAGTGACTTCAGTTTCGATGTCCTCTCAACGTCTGTGGCCTTGTTTGGTTCCGTCGGGGTCACCGGTATCGGCCGGTTCATGGAGGCTGTCGTTGAACGGACGTGGTGGCGCCCTCTGGAGGGAGAGCTCACTCATGTCGGCTCCGCGACTAAGCAATAATTTATTTATTATCGTCAGAAAGGGGCTTAGTAGATGGTGTCCTGCATATGTTGGATCAGAACAGGCGCCACTGAACATCACCGAAATGACTCGGCAGCGGTGCTGTGTCTCCTCCGGTGAGCTGCCTCTTGACTGCTTGATACTGACTGGTCCCGTGTGGATTGTCGGTGCCAGGGCTGCGGCGGAACTGACCGGGCTGTGGATGTGGACGGGGGGTGCCGGAATGAGCGGCGAGGTTGCACTGCCACTGAGGTGGCACAGAAGATGGGACAGCAAAACAAACCACCAAAAAAATTGTTCGTACGTTACTGTGTATGATAGTTCGCTCGTTAGTTACTCAGTAAGGTGGTTTGTTCGTTAGCTTCTAAGAAATGTGACATTTGAAAGTTATTTACCTTTAAATTGGTGGTTTGTTTGTTAGCAAAATAAGTTGCGCAAAAGCCACCGAACCAATTTAAACAAAGTTTGATGGAAAGACGGGAAGTAACCCAAAGATGAATTAAATTTTGGTGCAGGTCCGAGTCAAAGGCAGATCCAGGATTTTTTCTTTTCACTTTCTCGAATATTTTAAGATCAGACTTTGTGCGAAGGTTTCGTAATTTTCTAAAGAAATAATGCGTTGACCTCAACTAAAAACTAAAAAAAAAAAAAAAAAAAAAAAAAAAAAAGAAAAGAAATCTCTCTCAATATATACTAATGTCTGTGAATTTGTGAGATTTGGTACGGAGAAAATTACAACCCAGATAGAATGAGCAAAGGATTGTTCAACGTTGGCCGAGGTCTCCTCTTCTTTCTCCCGCACTTCTGGGTTACAAAATATCATGGGTCAAAATTCAGCGGAAGTCTAGTTAAACGGTGCACAGTTTGCTCTGCGTGTGTGGGTGGACGTTCTTTTTCACTTATGGATGGAGACAGCAGAAGATATCTCCACTGACCCCATCCTTCCCACCCCTCTCTCCCTGTCCCCCACTGAAAGCACCATAACTGTCTGTTTTGTTTGGTTGTTTGTGTGTGTGTGTTTATTTCTTCTTTTCTTCGTTGGCTGGTTTTATATATTTTGTTTGTTTTCGTTTACACGGAAAGGATTGGGTTGAGGTTTAGATTAGGGTTATAATTATATCAGATTAGATCGTGTGTATGTGTGAGGGCATATGTGTGTATGTACACGTGCTTACGTGCGAGTAGTGTGTTGTATGCCTGTGTTTTTCTTTCACTTCATTCCGTCATTTTAATACATGTTTATGAGGTTCCAACTCTATGCAGACGTGTTTCTTTTGATCTTTCCTAAACCTGAGCACGAGCCTTTCACTTGATGTTTGTTGTTATAAATAACACTTTGTACTGCCTTCTTCACATGAGACCAATGAATAATTCATTCATGCCAACCCATCCTGGCTACACCGACCACATAGGGAACACACCGGAGATTCATAGCCAATGCCGTGTTTAAGTCTCCGAATATACATAGAATTACACATCCGGGAAGGCACCTCGCTTTTTTTTTTATTGTGTCTAAAAGTCGATTGCCTCCCATCTCCCCCCCCCCCCCCCCCCCCCCACCCCCACACACACACACCTTTTTTTTTTTTTCTTTCTTTCTTTTTTTTTTTTTAATCCTTGTTATGACCATGAAGATATGTTTGGTTGCTCCAAAGAGAAAGATGAAAATGTATGGAATGAGACTGTTTGGGGGGAAAGCCTAGCTGGCCCAAAGATAGAGTTACAGGTGAAATAAAGGGTTTGGAAGCAGACGGCAGTAGAAATTGGTTATCCGTGGAAATAAGTAACTTAAGATGGTCGTGGGGGGTGGGGGTGGGGATGTCTGTTCTGTGGGAGTTGAAGCTGGTTCAGTTCTGGTTGTATTTAAACAGCATACAATGCCTAGAAATATTTATCTTTCTAATCATCTCTCTATCCATCGACCGATCCATACATAGAGTGGATTGCATAGCATTTTTATGCTTTTCCTAGCGGAGGTGTATGACCACATGAAGTGGAAGAAAAAAAGAAGCTAGAAGTCTCGCAAGCTATTCATAAAACCTTATCCCCACACAAGAGTTATGCGCACAACAGAACTGCAAGTTATTCATGCACAGCCTTTGCCGTGCCTAGACACAAAAGAACCACGCCTCGTTGAAAAGGCGATTCAACGATATGCCCCCAATCCTTTTTTCATGGATTTTGCACATCATACCTACACTCGTTCAGACGGCTGTTGAATTTTGTGCTGCTGTTTCTACACCACGGGTCTCTTAAATTCAGTTGATTTCTTTCCCTCATGAATGGTTATTTAGTTTCTACTAATCTAAACCTCTATCATTTCTTTGATATATACACCTCGTCTCAATCTCTCTTCCTCAAAAGGGAAACAAATCAAGAATGAAATGAACAATGATTCTTGTTTCCTCTCTGATCTGTTAACTATCTCCTGGATGTATTGTAAAAGGACATGGGTACTGGTCTGATCTGCTCAAACTTAGTCTTGATTCACAGCATAGGAATCAATGAGCAAACGAAGACTTGCAGCGGAACTGTTAAATCAGCTTCCGTGACAAAATGTCGTTGAGGTCCACATGCATCATCTGGTCACGTCAATGTCGAAAAGTAAATTGGAGAGAGAAACACGCGCGCGCGCACACACACACACACACACACACACACACACACACACACACACACACAACCTCAAAAGGTGTGGGAGGGGGGAGGGAGGGTGAGGAATGTTAAAGGAAGTTGAAAATAAATCCCGAATTCACGTTTTTTACCCAAATTTGCACCAACGTTTAACTCATTCAGCCTTTCTTTTTAGTTCCGTTAAAGTAGTGTGATTTTTTTTTTTTTTGCCTAACTTCGACTACAGATCAACACACAGACAAAATAAAAGGGCACGGGGGAAAACGCAGACTTCCGTCAAGTTAGAACTGTCCTCATTACTTCAATCAAACACGACGACGCAGATCCATTGCATATGCCTTGATCACTGACACCTCCAAATAATCCATCAGAATCTTCATTTTATCTTATACACACATTGCTGGTATTCATTGAAACTACCTGTTAAATCCTCATTGTCTCAGATACACTTTGCTAGTACTTGCAATTTGTTACGATGTTGTGATAAAACAACTACCTTCCCCTCTCTCGAAACCCTCAGCTCTAATACGCGCCTCAGAATCCGGATCTGCACCAGATCATAAAATTCCTAGATAGCAGTACATCTAATAAGCCAGATTTTTGTCAGTCAGAGAGCCATGTAGTGTTTCTTGAAAACTTTCTGAATATGTCGAAAAATTTCCAAGCTCGCAATGATAGAAAAGGGGGGGGGGGGAATCCTGGATCGGCATTTGATCCAAATCCACATATAAAAAGAAATACAATGGATCCGTCTTTGGGCCACGTTCCAAATTTTCACCAGGGTCTGTTAAAATCGGCTCAGCATATTTTTTTTTTTTAATAATGATAATGCCGACAGATTATCAAAGAAGCCAACAGACACTGATTAAACCATGATATGCTTGACACAAATAACATAAACCAACTGTCACGGTTTAAAAAAAAAAACAATTTGTCTGCCTGTCAGGCTTACATAGTTTATTGATATCTGGCAACTTGTAAGATTCGATGCAGATCGGTTAACAATCCAATGTAATCCGATTAATGGCAGTAACGACCAAACGAACGGGGAGGGGGGTGGTGGCTGTTTTATACAGCCACTGCACAATAGGCTAACAAACTAAGCTGGACACTAACAAAGACCACAAAATCCAAAATCTAGCCGTGATTTTTTTTGTTGCAAACAGTTTTGATGGGTCTATGATAAGTTTGGGTGTATATCAAGAAATATACGATGGTCTGGGTGCGGATCGATTCATGGTAGACGATGTATCGTTCACGCTGATTGAAGCTAAGCTCAGGTTTGTTTTTCATTGGTGGAGATCTGTGTGTTTTCCCGAGTGTGTTTCTGGAGTGAACA
>JADBJO010002092.1:315000-322500 GCA_016801955.1 Conus betulinus
GCATGAAAATATTGTTTTCTAGCATGCATATTCAGAAAATGCTTTATTTTTATAACTGGAATATTTTTGGGGATATTCTTTTTGCATAGGTAAGCAACGTGATCGGACCATGATAAGTTATCAATGACAACACCCAAAACTTTTATGTTTTTACTTCTTCGATTTTTCACTGGAAACAAATATTGAAAATAAATCAGCAGGCATATTTTGACGTTTTTGTCTGCTAGTAATGATTTCCATGCATTTAGGTTGTTGTTGTTGTTTTTTTTTTTTTTTTGTCTTCTTTTTTTTTTTATGTTGTTTGTTTATTGGGGCAGTTGTTTTTTTTTTTTTTTCTTCTTCCTTTTTTTTTACCTTTCTTGTTTAAAACCTTCTTGTAGAATTTTCACATTTGGGTTGCATAAAGTAAATGCAGAGAGCAATAGTTTTTTTTTTGTCGTCGCAGTAAGATAGCATTTTTGTTTGTTTTTTTTTTTTTTTTTTTTTTTTTGTGTTTTTTTTTTTTTTTTTTTTTATTTTCTTTTTGCAATTTTGCTTGTGGTTTTTTTTTTTTTTTTTTGAGCTTTTTTAGATTAAATATTAAAAGTCTGAATTGTATATGGGCATGAAAAAATTTTTTCCAGCAAGCCAGTTCAGCAAAAACTTTTTTTTTTTTTTTATTTTTTTCCATTTTTTAGGGAATTTTTTTTTTTAGAACGATTTGTGGTGAAGTGGGGGGGGGTTGTTTTTTTTTTTTTTTTTGTTTTTATTTGGTGTTTTTTTTTTTTTTTTTTTTTTTGAAGAACAAAAGTTTTTAATGAATCATGCATGCACTATTTTGTTTTTTTTTTGTTATGATTTTGCATTAGTTCTTTTTTTTGTGATTGATTTCCGTCCATTTGACGGCACTGTTTTAAAAACTATCTTGTAGATCGGACGTCACAACCTGCAAGCAGGGTGGTTAGAATGCAGAGGAGTTGTCATCAGCAAATAATTCGCAGTCTCCACATCGAATACGTAGCGGTAAATCATTATATAGATCGAAAAGAGTAAAGGACCAAGACGGATCCTTGTGGAACACCATATTTTACTGGCTGGCTGCAAAACTGATTTTGAGGAATTAACACATACTACCTGTTTTTCGACCAGAAAGAAATGAGGACATGAACTGAAGTGTATTTTCAGAAAGTCCGTATAAAGCGAGCTTTTTTTTAGGAAGAAGAGTGGTTTAACATCAAAAGCTTTAGCCAGATCAATGAAGACAACTCCTGTAAGTTCATCGTTATTAATGTTCAAGAACCAATTTGTCAATCATTTGCGTAAGCGCGGTGTGGCATGAATGGTTTTCCCTAAAACCAGACTGCTTAGGATGAATTAAATTATATTTGTTTAAAATGGGTAACTAAATATTTTTGGATATGTTTTTTCGAGCGGTTTTGAAACAATTGACAGAACAGATACAGGTCTGTAGTTACAAGGGTTGGACGGATCTCCAGTTTTTGTACAGCGGGACAAACTTTTGCTTGTTTGAAAACTTCTGGAAAACAGTTTTTTCTCTATACATAGGTTATATATGTAAGTAAGAGAGTCTGTTATGACTGGTGCCGACAACTTGATTATACTTGGGATCCAGGTCGTAAATATCTTTGGTTTTCGATTGTTTCTGTGTGACATTAAGTATGCAAATACTTCGGGTATATTTTATGTAAGGAATTGACACATAAGATTTAATATTCTTTGACGTACAATATTCAGTTACTAATTCTAGATAATTTTCATCCCGTTCATCATTATTTATTAAGTTTTCAGCAATGCTAACAAAATAGTTGTTGTTAACTGCTTCAGGGGTAATATCTTTATTGTTAAGTTGTGTTTTGTGAATACCCTTTAATTGTCAATTTGCTGATTGCGTTCCAAATAGTTCTTGAGTCTTTTTTATTGGATACCATCTCTTGAAATATTTGTACTTTGCTTTTCGCTTCATTGACGTCAGATAATTTCTCTGCCGTTCGTTTTTTGCAAAACCAACGTCGTTTTTTTGCTTTCAGAAGTTCTCTGATGTGTATTTCTTTATCTATTTTCCTTTGATATCCACGGCGGTTTAAGATGGTATTTTACTCGTTTAGTTCTGATGGGTGCATGTTTATTGTATATATATTGGAAAATACATTAATTCAACAGCATTTGTTGCTTTTTTCAGGATCGGTATAATGGTATATTTGGGACAGAGGAGAATATAGCAGGTCAGATAAATAATCATTTTAGTTAAATCTTTTAAAAAAGACCTATATAGGATAGATTTATGACCTGGTTTTAGAATTTGTATCCCCCTTTTCCCCAAGTAATACAAACTGGGGAGTGATCACTGCACCCAGTCGCTGGGAGAGAGAGATTTCCACAATGTTATGTTTAGATGTGGACATAAATGTGGTCAATGAGGAGTAGTGGAATTAGTTGTAATTCGTGTTGGTCGATCCACAATCTGGTGTAAGTTTAATGAGGTATACATTTTCGGTCCATTGTTTTTGAGGCTTTAAACAAGTCAATATTGAAGTCACCGAACACAAACATTTCTTCATTATCAAGTTAGAGCGGCATCCATCATTCCACTAAAGTTATCAAACCACTTTGTTCTTTCAGTCGGATTTCGATATATATGAATCCAACAAGTATGGACTGATATGTTTTTTATTTTTATTTCTAGCCATATTGATTCGACACCACCAAACTGTTCCCAGATTCCCTTTCTGTTTTATAGTTATCGACTGACTATAGTAAAGCTAACAAACCTGTGTGGTGTGGTGTGTGTGAGTGAGAGAGGAGAGAGAGAGAGAGAGAGAGAGACAGAGAGGAGAGAGAGAGAGAGAGAGAGAGAGAGGAGACAGAGAGAAAGACAGACAAACAGACATAAAGACAGACAGACAAACAGACAGACAAAGAGACACGACAGAGGGACGACAATCGTCAGTGGAGCAGGAAGGGGAGGGAAGGAAGAAAAAAACAAACAAACAAAACACACATACAAACAAACAAAACAGCACGACTAGCCAATATACGAATCGGTCAAGGAACACACAAACGTGTCAACACTGTCACATGTCTCACACTCCTACAGCGCATCACGACAAGCACAGGTTTCGAAAGTGATCGAAGTGATCGAAGCCCAATGCATAACCATAACAAAAACCGCCCCTAACTCCAAAATCCTCCAACCCTCCAAAAGCGAACACTCCCACCCCCCCCTCCCCCACCCCCTCCCCCCCCCACCTCCCCCCACTCCCCCCCCCCCTACCCCCCCCCCCCCCCCCCCCCCCCCCCCCCCCCCCCCCCATTCCCACCACTTCATCTACCTTCTCCTTCCCTCAGCCTCCTCTTCCTGATCAATAGTGAAACCAGCCACCCCCCTCATTTTCTGTCCTGATCCGTCATCTTTCATGCTAACCCGACGAGTCCCTCCTTATTTCCTATCAACACACACACACACACACAACACACACACACACACACACACACACACACACACACGCACGCACGCACGCACGCACGCACGCACGCACACACACACACACACACACACACACACACACACACACACACACACACACTTCACAATTTGACATTTCAAATGTCATAACAGAGGGAATGACGCAATGACAAGCATCAAGCGAAACGCCGAGACGGGTCAACCTCCAGCGGAAAGTGAAACGACTGGCATTGTTCGACCTCTCCTCACAGTTCCATGCTTATCACCAGACGTCAGTTTATGTCGGACTGATGTGTCATGTCCGATCGTTGCTGAGTTGCTGTGGGCAGCCACATGATGTGTGCTGGGTGGCTGGTGATTGGATCTGAGCCTGTGACCTGATGACAGCCGTTGCGGATCGCAGTTCGGCCCGGACATGACCTTGGACAGTACCACCTTTCCCCCCTCCCTCCCACCCTTCCTGCTACCATCTACTCCTATTGCAACACAAGCACCCCCCCCCCCCCCCAATCTCATGCCTCCACCCCCAACCCCGCCTCTGAGCCAAGTTCGGGATTTGTGTTTTTAATCCAAAAGAGCTTTTTAGATTAAGAACGATTCCCGTGGGCAAAAAGTTGCTATCAAAAGCTGGACTTTGACAAAAGGCTTGGGGGGAAATTGAAGAATCCAAGAACAGACGCTCCCAAAGACTCCCCAGGACTACCGCCTTTGTCTGCACCAGAGTGGAAAATTTGATGGTCCATAGACCTACTCGCCACAATTAAAGAAAAAAAAACACCCGAAAAAGAAAAATGTTTGGGTTTGGCCGCCCCCCCCCCCCCCCCCCCCCCCCCCCCCCCCCCCCCCCCCCCCCCCCCCCCCAAAAAAAAAAACCCCCCCCCCCCCCCCCACCATGCAAAGATGGAACAGAATTGTGCTATTGCCTCTTGTCAACTGGGGTCCCACTGTGCACATAGAAGGCATTCATCACTTACTCAGTTACTGTCAGTCTGACTAGCGTTGTGTCTGCCTCTCGTTCTCTAGTTGGCTGTCCATCCACCATATTTCGCCACTGATATTGTCAAATTGTCAAGTTTGAAACGGCCGGCACGCTGGTTCGCACACAGGCAAAGCACTAGCAATGCAGGCACGAGGACAACTTCGCTGAACAGTGAGCGATAGGAAATTCGTATATATATATATAATAACCTGACAGACCACATCAGCCTACTAAACAACATTCTCACCCGGTAGTTGTTAGTGACCTGCGTAAACGAACAGGACTCTGCCCAAAAGTAAATGGAACACGAGGCGAGGTACTTTCCTGTCCTCTCTACCTGTCTGCATTACGCAAGGCACTGTGACAGAAGACCGTCGGTAGAGGAGCTGACCTGACAACATCCAGAAGACGGTCCTTCTCCCCAGATCTTCTCCGTCATACAGGAGACGAGACCAACATAGAGGCAGTTGCTACAGTCAGCGTCACACATCTTCCTTCACCTTCCTTGCCACCTTTTCCGCATTCCCCCCCCCCCCTCCACCTCCCCTCCCTCTCCCCCCCCCCCTCCCACCTCCACCTCCCTCCCTCAACCATACGTCCCAGACAAGACTGAGCGATAAGTGACAGACATAGAGGGCATGCTGGCTTGATAAGCCGATAAGGGCTGTTTTTGTTTTGTTTTGTTTTGTTTGTTTTTCTAAGAAAATGGATATTATCCATCATCAAATCAGTGTTACGTTGCTATCCCTGAGGATCTCCATCTTTTTTAGGGATCACAACTGTGTTTTTGCCTGTTTTTCACGAGGAAAACAGTTATAGTTGTCAACCCTCTGGGTCACAGCTTAACTGTAGCGGGGAGAACACAAATCATGCCTAAGGGGAAAAGCGAAACTGTGAAAACACTTGTGATCCTAGAGATCACAACGTCATTCTCTATTTTGTCAACCTGTTTCTTGGCCTCTTGCAGGTCCCACACACAGACGCCCCTGGGAGAGTTGGGGCAGTACAGGTAGCGGTCATCTGCGGTCACGTGGAAGTCGGAGAGAGCAATGGTCTCGTCTCCTGTACGAGGGATCACAACGTATATTTCTATTTTGTCAACCTGTTTCTTGCTTCGCATTAGTAGTACCAATGATATCAGTGCCCGTGCGCTTGTCAGAAAAAAAATACCGAACATAACTGATTTCCCTGCTGTCGTTTTCTTCAAGATAATACCTGTTATTCTATGGAACTTGGGAAAAGTGTATAATCCTGAGGGGAAAGAGGGAAATTGTCATTATCTAAGAAAAAGAAGGCAAACGGCTGCGATCCTTGGGAACAATTGTGATCCTAAGGAACATGGTTGTGATCCTCCGGGAAAACAGAGACAACCGTCTGTTTTTCCGCATTTTCGCCATTTTCCTCAAGGATACGGCCGTTTTCTTTCTTCAAAGCCAAACGCAAGCCAGGAACAAGTTTCACAGCAGCTACACGGGGAGACTTGGTAGAGGAGAAGTGAGTGAGCACATTTCTTAATGACGTCTCGTGGAGCAGAATATCGGCCAAAAAGTGCTGGCATTACTCAGAGGCTGCTTGCGTATGAGTCAGAGGCGGTGGCACCGTGAAGTGGATTTGTGATTCGGGAAAACAGCGAAATAAACAGCTGACTGCGAACATGTGAGGGTGAATGGCACCAGCAAGAACCATTGCAAGAGTTATTCTTTTTGTTTAGTGTTAACAATAGCCATGAGGAATTAAAAAAAAGTCTTGATGTCGGGTTTATTCCGCTCGCACATTCAGTCATGATGTCATTATAGCGTCGTCTCTCTCTCTCTCTCTCTCTCTCTCTCTCTCTCTCTCTCTCTCTTTTTTTTTTTTTTTTTTTTTTTACATACACACACACGTGCGCGCGCACGCGCACGCTTGTACACATACTGTCGGTATTACAACGGAATGAAAAGCATGCTATTTAAGGAGACAAAAGAAACCTCATTCCTGATTATGGTCGTCTGTCTTCCTCACTTACATTCTTCATGTCAAAGTTAAGCCTACCTATTTCAACAGAACTACGAGCATAATTCAAAACCGCCCCTCTCGCACTTTCCACACCCTTTCTCCCTTCCCTGCCTCTCTCACGGTAGCCGTATTGTAGTACAGATTACACTCGTGAATTTCCTCAGTCACGCTGTCAATGTTGGTGCTGTTGCGTCTGCTGTCTTATTGTCTGTGCCACCTTGGTGGCGTACTCCCCACGCCGCTCATTCCGACTCCCCGTCCACAGCCACATCCTGGCCCGTCCCGCCGCAGCCCCGGTACAGGCAATCCACAGGGAGCAGTCATTGTCAAGACGTCATGAGGCAACCCCGCCAGAGAAGGCGCTGCAGTGCCGAGGCACATGGGTGGTGTTCAATGGCACTGTTCTGATGCAGCTTAAGCAGAACGCCACCTGTCAAAGTCCTTAGTGATGACAGTTACGTTCGTAGTTGCAGAGCCAGCGTGAGTGCGCGTCTTCCTCCGGAAGGCGCCACAACGTACCGTCCAGCTCGACCTCACCAAGAGGTTAATCTGGTACAACTACTACGATGATCGCCCAAGAGAGAGAGAGAGAGAGAGAGAGAGAGAGAGAGAGAGAGAGAGAGAGAGAGAGAGAGAGAGAGAGAGGTTTGGTTATACATGAAACATGTTTTTTTTATTAATGAATGTGTGCATGTTATGCATTAGACGATCGTAACTTTAATGTTTAAATCTGAGTGCGTGTGTGCCCCTGGAAACAAAGGTTAGGCAGATCATTGTTATTGAATTAATGAACAAAAACAGGCCAAGGTCATTACACAAAATCAGAACCCAGTCCTTAAAACGTACACCCTTAGCCTGTACACTCTAAGCTAAATGGCAAACCTGATTTCAAACACACACACACACACACACACACACACACACACACACACACACACACACACACGTACACACGCACTCACGAACATAGGTACACACATATTCATACACATGTACACACGCACTCGCGCACAAAGGTACGCGTGCGCCTGTGCGCGTACACACACACACACACACACACACA
>JADBJO010002092.1:327500-330000 GCA_016801955.1 Conus betulinus
GAAATTGATGTCACGGAAGATACTAATGATAACACATCAGACATAATGTTTAATAGCCCTATTTCCAGGCAGGAGGTTGTCGCCAGTATAGGTAAACTCAAAGCCGGGAAAAGCGCAGGGCCAGACAAAATCGTTACTGAAATGTTAAAACATGCTGATTCCTCAGTTGTTGATTTCCTCGTTGTTTACTTTAATAAGCTGTTTGATATGGGAGTCTTTCCTATTGAATGGTCTAAATCTATTATTGTACCTTTGCGTAAGAAAGGAGACGTAAACCAGCCAGACAATTATCGTGGTATTACCCTAACAAGTGCTGTTAGTAAAGTTTATACACAGATACTAAATAAAAGAATAACTAAATGGACCGAACAAGAAAGCAAGATCATGGAAGAGCAAGCAGGTTTTAGAACAGGGTACAGTACTGTCGATCATATTTTTACATTGTATGCAATTGTTGAGAAGTTTCTGAAAAAAAAACAACAACTATATGTTGCTGTTGTCGATTTTAGAAAGGCATTTGATTCAGTAAACAGAAATGTGCTTTGGGCGATTATGAGGAAAAATGGTGTAAAAGGTAAACTGTATAACGCCCTTAGAAGCATATACGATAATGTTTTGGCATGTGTGCGTGACAAGTGTAATTACTCTGATTGCTTTGAATGTCCTAGAGGTGTGAAACAAGGCTGTCTGCCGAGTCCGCAATTATTTTCTTTCTTTATAAATGAACTGGATACTGATTTGTCAAAAAAACGGAAAACATGGTATTCAGTTAATTTCTGGTGCTACTGAAATATTTCTATTGTTATTTGCGGATGATGTTGTTCTGTTGTCTAATACAGTCTTTGGACTTCAAAATCAACTGAATTGTTTTAAAAGAGAAGCTGACCGTTTGGCTTTAACTGTTAACCTTGAAAAGACAAACGTAATGATTTTTAGGAAGGGGGGACATTTAGCCTCCATGGAAAAGTGGTACAATGGGAATGAAGTGGTTAAAGTAACGAATTCTTATGGATACTTGGGCATGTTCTTTACGACGAAATTAAGTGTAAGTTCTGCTCTGTCGGAACCCTGTAGAAAAGGGAAAAAAGGAGTTATAGAAATCATAAAGTCTCTGAAAAAACTGAGATCAATAGATGCACGCTTGTTCTGGAAACTTTTTGATTCGCAAATTGAACCTATCTTAACATATGCAGCTGAAGTCTGGGGTCTAGAAAATGATTGTAGACAAATCGAAACTGTACACCCCTTTGCTATAAAAAGATTCCTAAATGTCCCCCTTCATGCTTCAAACAATCTGGTGTTTGGGGAACCCGGAAGATACCCACTGTATCTTAGGACATCAATAAAATGTATCAAATACTGGTTAAAACTCGTGTCACTGCCCATGTCAAGAATATGTAGACAGGCTTATGAAATGTTAAAGGCAGCATGAATCTGGTCACTTTAATTGGGCATCAAAAGTACAAAAAGTTTTGACGGAAAATGGGTATGGCATAGTTTGGTTGAGTCAAGTCGTTGGTTGTGAAACTGCTTTTATTCTAGAGTTGAAAGATACGCTTATTTCCTACTTTAAACAGAACTGGCTTCCTGAGTTGGAGGATAATGATAAATATAGATGGTTTCGTTCTTTCAAAAATGTCTTTGAGTCTGAAAAATATTTGTCATGTGTCACTAATAAGTGGCATAGAGACAGCTTCTCAAGATTTCGACTCCGAGTTTGTGGCCTCAAAAACTGTATTCAGTGGTTTCGAAATGACCAAACAGACATTTATTGCCCATCATGTGGAAATGGATTCGAAAATGAAATTCATGTTTTGTTTTACTGAACCACTTATGACGATATCCGTAAAAAAAAATGTGCCATACTGAAATCCTTCCCCAACATTCCCGATCAGAACAGCGTTATAAAAATCCTTTCCAGTAGTAATGAAACTGTTATTAAATCTGTCGCTGAATTTATAGCACAGGGAATGAAGATAAGAAAGAGAAAGTCAGAATTAATGTGCAATAACATTTAACTTAAAAAAAAAAGTAACTATTCAAGATGATCCTGTATCAATGTGTGTGTGTGTGGGGGGGGGGGGGGTGCTGTTTGTGGCGCGCACGCGTTTGTGTGTGCGTGTATGTGTTTATGCATGTCTGAAATCAGTAAATAATAATGTTATGTGCATACATTTGTTCATGTTCACCCCCTTGCCTTAAGGCTGTAATGCTATAACAATAAAACATTTGTCTTGTCTCCCCCCCTCTCTCTCTCTCTCTCTCTCTCTCTCTCTCTCTCTGTGTGGTGTGTGTGTGTGTGTGTGTGTGTGTGTGTGTGTGTGTGTGTGTGTGTGTGTGTGTGTGTGTGTGTGTCTGTCTGTCTCTCTCTCTCTCTCTCTCTCTCTCTCACACACTCTCTCTCTCTCTCTCTCTCTCTCTCTCTCTCTCTCTCTCTCTCTCACACACACACACACACACACACACACACACACACACACACACACACACACACACACAC
>JADBJO010002092.1:335000-343405 GCA_016801955.1 Conus betulinus
TAAAATCTTGCACACACACGTAAAATCCCATCACCAACTTTCGGAAGAGAATGTCAGTTTGGCCGTTCGTCGTATGGATGACACGTTACAAATAACATGCACCCTGCGTAAGAAATGGAAAGAATGAAGAGAGTAAAGAAATTTGGTGAAAAATATTGAATGATATGGACTGGATGACACGGGATGAGACTGAGTGAAGCGCCAGCTGGCAGCTCTTCTGTCAGCACTACCCAGGTAGGCATCCCGTTGTGTAAACGAGTGTGGCTTCTGAAGCGCTTAGAGCTTGGTCTCTAGCCGAGAATAGACGTTATATAAGTATATAATTGGTGAAGTGAATCACTGGTTACAGCCATTCTCAATGAATGGCGACTTCCTTGCCACACTGAATTACTCCATCTTTACTGTCTTAATGAGCACCAGGTGTGATACTAAAACACCCAAAATTTTTAGAAAATATACAACTTGGTAAGAATCATCGTCTTGAAAGGCAGACTTAAACAGAGTTGTTACATCATAAATCAGTTCCTACAAGAAATATTGCCATCAATTTCTTTACATGGTTTTGTCCCTCAGGAGGACGTCATATAGATGTTCTCATAAAATGAGAAAAGAACGAAGCCATGCTTAATGTGTCGACTATTTAAAGACAGGCTCAATCATATTGTTTTGATTTTTTTTTTATTGTGTCTGAAAGTTTTAAACATACTACAACATAACGTTTTGTAGGTTAACTAATGAATAAATCTACAGAAAAATGTCCAAGTCAAAGGTCAACCCTGGTTAACATAGGAGCCAAAGAAAACAAAGTACCATTTCTTCCAGCTACAAGAGGACAGTGGACTCGTCATGGCTACTGAAGGAGTGTGGTCATGGCTACTGGAGGAGTGTGGCCATGGCTACTAGAGGAGTGTGGTCATGGCTACTGGAGAAGTGTGGTCATGGCTGCTGGAGGAGTGTGGCCATGGCTACTGGAGAAGTGTGGTCATGGCTACTGGATGAGTGTGGCCATGGCTACTGGAGGAGTGTGGTCATGGCTCCTGGAGGAGTGATGTCATCATGGCTACTGGAGGAGTGTGGTCATAGCTACTGGAGGAGTGTGGTCATGGCTACTGGAGGAGTGTGGTCATGGCTACTGGAGGAGTGGGGTCATGGCTACTGGAGGAGTGGGGTCATGGCTACTGGAGGAGTGTGGTCATGGCTACTGGAGAAGTGTGGTCATGGCTACTGGAGGGGTGTGATCATGGCTACTGGAGGAGTGTAGTCATGGCTACTGGAGGATTGCGGTCATGGCTACTGGAGGAGTGTGGTCATGGCTACTTGAGGCGTGTGGTCATGGCTACTGGAGGAGTGTGGTCATGGCTACTAGAGAAGTATGATCATGGCTACTGGCGGAATGTGGTCATGGCTACTGGAAGAGTGTGGTCATGGCTACTGGAGGAGTGTTTTCATGGCAACTAGAGGAGTATAGTCAAGGCTACTAGGGCAGTATGGTCATGGTTACTGGAGGAGTATGGTCATGGTTACTGGAGGAGTGTGGTCATGGCTACTAGAGGGGTATGGTAATCGCTACTGGAGGAGTATGGTCACAGCTTCTCTGGAGGAGTGTGATCATGGCTACTGGATGAGTATGGTCATAGCTACTACTAGAGGAGTGTGGGTCATGCTTATAGGAGGAGTACGATCATGGCTACTGTAGGAGTGTGGTCATGGCTACTGGAGGAGTTTGGACATGGCTCTGGAGAAATGTGGTCATGGCTACTGGCTGGATGTAGTCATGGAAACTGGAGGAGTACGGTCATGGCAACTGGAGGAGTGTAGTCATGGCTACTGGAGGAGTGCGGTCATGGCAACTGGAGGAGTGTAGTCATGGCTACTGGAGGAGTGTAGTCATGGCTACTGGAGGAGTGTGTCATCGCTACTGCAGGAGTGTAGTCATGGCTACTGGAGGAGTGTAGTCATAGCTACTGGGGGGGGGGGGGTATGGTCATGGCTCTGGAGAAGTGTGGTCATGGCTACTGGAGGAATGTGGTCATGACTACTGTAGTGGTGTGGTCATGGCCCCTGGAGGAGTGTGGTCATGGCTACTGGAGGAATGTGGTCATGGCTACTGGAGGAATGTGGTCATGGCTACTGGAGGAGTGTGGTCATGGCTACTGGAGGACAGTGGGCTGGTCGTGGTTACTGGACGAATGTGATCATGGCTACGGGAAGTGTGTGGTCATGGCTACTGGAGGAATGGGGTCATGGCTACTGGAGAATGTGCCATGGCTACTAAAGGAATGTGGTCATGGCTACTGGATTACTGTGCTCATGGCTACTGGAGGAATGTGCCATGGCTACTAAAGGAATGTGGTCATGGCTACTAAAGGAATGTGGTCATGGCTACTGGATTACTGTGCTCATGGCTACTGGAGGAATGTGGCCATTGCTATTAGAAGCGTGTGGTCATGGCTACTGGAAGAATGTGGTCATGGCTACTGGAGGCGTGTGGTCATAGCTACTGGAGGAGTGTGGTCATGGCTACTGGAGGAGTGTGGTCATGGTTACTGGAGGAATGTGGTCATAGCTACTGGAGAGTGTGGTCATGGCTACTGGAGGTGTGTGGTCATGGCTACTGCAGGAGTGTGGTCATTGCTACTGGAGGAGTGTGGTCATGGCTAACTGAGGAATGTGGCCATGGCTATTGGAGGCATGTAGTCATGGCTACTGGAGGAATGTGGTCATGTCTACTGGGGGAGTGTGGTCATAGCTCCTGGAGGAGTGTGGTCATGGCTACTGGAGGAGTGTGGTCATGGCTACTGGAGGTCAGGAGGCTGATCATGGCTACTGGAGGAATGTGGTCATGGCTGCTGGAGGCGTGTGGTCATGGCTGCTGGAGGAATGTGGCCATGGCTACCGGAGGAATGTGGTCATGGGTACTGGATTATTGTGGTCATGGCCACTGGAGGACAGTGGGCTGGTCATGGCTACTGGAGGAATGTGGCCATGGCTATTACAGGCGTGTGTTCACGGCTATTGGAGTGTGGTCATAGCTATTGGATGAGTGTGGTCAGGGCTACTGGAGGAGTGTGGTCATGGCACTAGAGGTCAGTAGGCTGATCTTGGCTACTGGAGGAGTGTGGTCATGGCTACTGGAGGTCAGTAGGCTGATCATGGTTACTGGAAGAATGTGGTCATGGCTACTTGAGGACTGTGGTCATGGCTACTGAAGGAACGTGGTCATGGCTACTGGAAGTGTGTGGTCATGGCTACTGGAGGACAGTAGGCTGGTCATGGCTACTGGATGAGTATGGTCATGGGTACTGGAGAAATGTGGACATGGCTACTGGAGGAATGTGGCCATGGACATTGGAGGAGTGTGGTCATGGCTACTGGAGGAGTGTGGTCATGGCTACTGGAGGCGTGTGGTCATGGCTACTGGAGAAGTGTGGTCATGGCTACTGGAGAAGTGTGGTCATGGCTACTGGAGGCGTGTGGTCATGGCTACTGGAGGAATGAGGTCATGGCTACTGGATTACTGTGGTCATGGCTACTGGAGGACAGTGGGCTGGTCATGGCTACTGGATGAATGTGGTCATGGCTATCGGAGGAATGTGTTGATTGCTACTGGCGTGTGGTCATGGCTATTGGAGGAATGTGGTCATGGGCTGGTCATTGCTATTGGAGGATGTGGGCATGCTATTGGAGGCGTGTATTGGAGGCTACTGGAGGAATGTGTGGTCATGGCTACTGGAGGCGTGTGGTCATGGCTACTGGAGGAATGTGGCCATGGCTACTGGAGGACAGTGGGCTGGTCATGGCTACTGAAGGAGTGTGGTGGCTACATGGCTACTGGATGGGTCAATGTGGCCATGGCTATTGGAAGCATGTGGTCATGGCTACTGGATCAATGTGGTCATGGCTACTGGAGGCGTGTGGTCATGGCTACTGGAGGAATGTGGTCATGGCTACTGGAGGTCAGTAGGCTGGTCATGACTACTGGAGGAATGTGGTCATGGCTACTGGGGAGAGTGTGGTCATGGCTACTGGAGGACTGTGGTCATGGCTACTGGAGGAATGTGGTCATGGTTCCTGGAGATGTGTGGTCATAGCCACTGGAGGAGTGTGGTCATAGCTACTGGAGAAGTGTTGTCATAGCTACTGGAGGAGTGTGGTCATAGCTACTGGAGGAGTGTGGTCATAGCTACTGGAGGAGTGTGGTCATGGGACACTGGAGGAATGTGGTCATAGACACTGGAGGAATGTGGTCATGGCTACTGGAGTTTAGTGGTCATGGGCAGATCATGGCTACTGCAGGCGTGTGTGGTCATGGCTACTGGGAAGGAGAGGTCATGGCTACTGAAGGAGTGTGTCATGGGTACTGGAGAAGTGTGGTCATGGCTACTGGAGAAGTGTGGCCATGGCTACTGGAGGAGTGTGAGTCATGGCTACTGGAGGAGTGTGGTCATGGCTACTGGAGAAGTGTGGTCATGGCTACTGGGAGGAGTGTGGTCATGGCTACTGGAGGAGTGTGGTCATGGTGGTGTGGTCACGGCTACTGGAGGAGTGTGGTCATGGCTACTGGAGAAATGTGGTCATGGCTACTGGAGAATATGATCATGGCTATTGGGGGACAGTGGGCTGGTAATGGCTACTGGAGGAATGTGGTCATGTGGTCATGACTACTGGAGGAATGTGGTCATGGTTACTGGAGATGTGTGGTCATGGCTCCTGGAGGAGTGTGGTCATGGCTCCTGGAGGAGTGTGGTCATGGCTACTGGTGGAGTGTGGTCATGGCTACTGGAGGAATGTGGCCATGGCTACTGGAGGAATGTGGTCATAGCTACTGGAGGAGTGTGGTCATGCCTACTGGAGGAATGTGGTCATGGCTACTGGAGGAGTGTGGTCATGGCTACTGGAGGAATGTGGTCATGGCTAGTGGAGGCGTGTGGTCATGGCTACTGGAGGACAGTAGGCTGGTCATGGCTACTGGAGGAGAGTGGTCGTGGCTACTGAAGGAATGTGGTCATGGGTACTGGCGAAATGTGGACATAGATACTGGAGGGAGTATGGTCATGGCTCCTGGAGGGGTGTGGTTATGGCTACTGGGAGTGATGTCATCATGGCTACTGGGGGAGTGTTGTCATAGCTACTGCACTGGAGCAGTGTGTGGAGTCATGGCTATGGCTACTGGAGGAGTGTAGTCATGCCTACTGGAGGTCAGTAGGCTTATCATGGTGACTGGAAGAATGTGGTCATGGCTACTGGAGGACTGTGGTCATGGCTACTGGAGGAATGTGGTCATGGACACTGGAGGACAGTAGGCTGGTCATAGCTACTGGAGGAGAGTGGTCATGGCTACTGAAGGAATGTGGTCATGGGTACTGGAGAAATGTGGACTTGGTCATGGCTCCTGGAGGGGTGTGGTTATGGCTACTGGAGTGATGTCATCATGGCTACTGGGGGAGTGTAGTCATGGCTACTGGGGGAGTATGGTCACGGCTACTGGGGGAGTATGGTCACGGCTACTGGAGGAGTGTGGTCATGGCTACTGGATGAGTGTGGTCATGGCTACTGGAGGAGTGTGGTCACGGCTACTGGAGGTGGTCACGGCCACTGGAGGAGTGTGATCATGGCTACTGGGAGGACAGTGGGCTGGTCATGGCTACTCTGTCGTCATGGACTGGAGTGGTGTGGTCATCACAGCTACTGGAGGAGTGTGGTCATGGCTACTGCTACTGGACTGGATGTCGTCATGGCTACTGGAGTGGTGCTACTGGAGTGGTGCGGTCATGGCTACTGGGGGAGTGTATTCATGGCTACTGGAGTGGTGTGGTCATCTCATCGCTACTGAAGGAGAATGGTCATGGCTACTGGAGGAGTGTGGTCATGGCTACTGGGGCGTGTGGTCATGGCTACTGGAAGAGTGTGGTCATGGACACTGGAGGAGTGTGGTCATGGCTACTGGAGGCGTGTGGTCATGGCTACTGGAGGTGTGTGGTCATGGCTACTGGATGGATGTCGTCATGGCTACTGAAGTGGTGCGGTCATGGCTATTGGAGGAGTGTAGTCATGGCTACTGGAGGACTGTAGTCATGGCTACTGGAGGAGTGTTGTCATGGCTACTGGAGGGGTGTGGTCATCTCATCGCTACTGAAGGAGAATGGTCAAGGCTACTGGAGGAGTGTGGTCATGGCTACTTGAGGACAGTGAGTTGGTCATGGCTACTTAAGAAATGTGGTCATGGCTACTGGAGGAGTATGATCATGGCTACTGGAGGGTGGGTGTGGTCATGGCTACTAGAGGAGTGTGATCATGGCTACTGGAGGAGTGTGGTCATGACTACTGGAGGAGTGTGGTCATGGCTGCTGGAGGAATGTGGTCATGGCTACTGGAGGAGTTTGGTCATGGCTACTAGAGGAATGTGGTCACAGCTACTGGAGGAGTGTGATCATGGCTACTGGAGAAATGTGGTCATGGCTACTGGAGGAATGTGGTTATGGCTATTGGGGGACAGTGGGCTGGTCATCGCTACTGAAGGAGAATGGTCATGGCCACTGGAGGAGTGTGGTCATGGCTACTTGAGGACAGTAGGCTGGTCATGGCTACTGGAGGAATGTGGCATGGCTACTGGAGGAGTATGATCATGGCTACTGGAGGGGTGTGGTCATGGCTACTAGAGTAGTGTGGTCATGGCTACTGCAGGAGTGTGGTCATGGCTACTGGAGGAGTGTGGTCATGGCTACTGGAGGGGAATGTGGTCATGGCTTCTGGAGGAGCATGATCATGGCTACTAGAGGGGTGTGGTCATAGCTACTTGAGGAGTATTGGCATGGTTACTGGAGAAGTGTGGTCATGGCTACTGGAGGAGTGTGGTTTACTGGAGGAGTGTGATCATGACTACTGGAGGAGTGTGATCATGGCTACTGGGAGAATGTGGTCATGGCTACTGCAGGGATGCGGTCATGGCTACTGGAGGCGTGTGGTCATGGCTACTGGAGGAGTGTGGTCATGGCTACTGGAGAAGTGTGGTCATGGCTGCTGGAGGATTTTGGTCATGCTACTGGAGGAGTGTGATCATGGCTACTGGAGGGGTTTGGTCATGGCTACTTGAGGAGTGTGGTCATGGCTACTGTAGAAGTGTTGTCATGGCTACTGGAGGGGTGTGGTCATGGCTACTGGAGGGGTGTGGTTATGGCTACTAGAGGAGTGTGGTCGTGGCTACTGGAGGACAGTGGGCTGGTCATGGCTACTGGAGGAGTGTGGTTATCGCTACTGGAGAAGTGTGGTCATGGTTACTGGAGGAATGTTGTCACGGCTAATGGAGAGTTTGGGCTGGTCATGGCTAATAGAGGAGTGCGGGTTGTTCATGGCTACTGGAGGAGTGTGGTCACGGCTATTGGAGAGTATGGGCTGGTCGTGGCTAATAGAGGAGTGCGGGTTGGTCATGACCACTAGAGGAGTGTGGCCATGGCTACTGGAGGAGTGTATTCACGGCTACTAGAGGAGTATGGGCTGGTCACGGTGCCTCCAGTACACGTCATAAAACACGCCAGGAAGGGCTGTTTCTGGGGTCCAGAGCATGCCCGGTCTTAGCATCGTGAGCAAGGTATCCCAGACGGACAAAGCTGTCAGTCATCTGTTGGGTGGCCACGGCGGGGCAGGCAGCAGCCTTGTTCGAGCGTGAATGGAACAGCCCATGCCACTCCATAAACATGTAGACTACATAGACATTCCGGAACAGCTTGCTGGAAGCCGCCATGGCACGGCACTCATAGGCTTCTGCAACACAACGGCGTAGAAAGATCTCAGTGCTGAAAAGGTTCAAAGGTTACAGTCTCATTGTCTGGTGGCTGTAGCACGGATGAAATGTCAGAGAATCAACGTGTTAAGGTCACATGGTTTTAGGAGATGGGGCGAATCCCTGGTGGTTTGAACTCACGACCCTCAACTCGACAGCTGAATGATCTCACCGTTCGAGTATAGGTCCGTATAATGTTTAGTGCAGTCCTCTCTAATGCATAGTTTTGTAGTTAACTACTCAATCATAAACTGCATAGTTTTTAGTTAACTACTCAATCATAAACTAAAATCCATGGTCATTCCTTCAAACGTAATAAACCAAGTCAGATGAATACACAAATAAAACACCAATAGATACAAAAGGAAGTTTACTGCATTGTCATTATCTTTAGTGTTGTTTGTCTTGCCTGAAGAAGATCAAAGATGTCCAAATGCGGGCGTCTTTTATCTTGTAATTTGTTTGTTGCTTTCGTTTATTGGTACAGTAATATTTCTTTTGATTTTGCTTTGATTTTCGCTTGCAATCATCTCACTTTGAAATACAACTTTTTCATGAATTGAACAATATGACCACTTTCAATAATCCTGCGATTTTTGTTATCTCTCATTCTTCTTGTTCTCTT
>JADBJO010002093.1:0-10000 GCA_016801955.1 Conus betulinus
AATAACGAGTGTTCACACCTGAATGCAGGGAAATGTATTTGGTCGACAGCATCAAGCGAGTAGGGCAGCTGACTTTATGACAGTGCTGTCCAACCTTACTTGATGGAAGGAGTCTGAAAGGTACCCCAGATATCGGGTCTCTACGTAATCTGAAGAGCACCTTTCTGAAAGCTGATATATCATGTACAAAAAGGATAAAGTAAGAAAAACGTGGAGACGAAAAACAGTTCATTCCTAGAGCCTAGCGCATAGACACTCAGCTAAAAAAGGAAGAAAATACCCGAAAGACTAGGAAAGAGGACAGATCTCATCTCTCATCTCAAACTTACTTAAAACTCACCTTACGAAGATGTGCGTAAGAAAGATGACTTTATTTTCTATATAACCTTGCTTTCTCCTTACAAAGAAGACATGAGAGTGAAGGAAGAATACATGGGATACAGCTTGCGTTCCACACATCCTCCGGCATTAGCGAGCACCTCATAGAGCTCTGTCTGCCACGAAGTAAGATCCACCATGCTGCTGTCAAAAGAGCTTATGCAGCTCCGGACTCCAGTCAGGTCGCAATGATAGTAAAGAACGTAATCTCATCATCGTTAGGGTAAGAACCTGTCAGTCGGATATGACCTTGACAGGAGAATCGTAGAGTCAGGTGAGCAAAAACCGTTAAGAAATCCCCCCCCGCCTCCGTGGAGTAGTAAAAAGCAAACAGCGATGGATCGCTCTTTTTGAAATATAAACAGTGTTCCATATACATGTTGTGCATCATAAAACCTTTTTCTATCAAGTCAGCAAGAACTAAACACCTCTATGCGACCACATTCCAAGTCGTAGGATTAAAAACAAATTTTATTTCCGGGTCTCAGCTTCACTTGGGACTTCCTTGCAGAGAGCATTAGACAATCTTGTAGTTAGGGATGAGCAAGAGTGCTTTCCACCAAGACTAACATTGAGGAATTGCAAATTTGTGAGTCATTGGAAGCATTGATATCTAAATGAACAAAGACTGTCGCCTAAATTGTTATCTCCTTCAAAGGAACGTGAAGTCAAGAGGCTACTCACGAAATATTTCACCCGAGATTATGATCATCTTGAAAGACGTAAAAGTGATTAAAATGATCTTTCTCTAAGACAGTTATCTGGATTTGAGATGAAGACAAGAGGTTTGTGCTCAGCCTTGCCATCTCTAACTTCTGCAGCTGATGGTTGGTTTTGGGACAGCGTGACTAATGCCCCCCCCCCCCCCCCCCCCCCCCCCCCCCCCCTTCCCAGTTTTATGAAGAAAGCTGGGTAGCCATTCATGTCGTAAACAGCGGTGTGTACTGCCCTGCCCGCGTGGCAGAGATGTGTGAAAGCTGCCGATATCTTCCAGTGAGGCTCGTTAGTGTTTGGGGGCATTTGCGAACCCATCATATTATATTAAGAGTAGTTAATGATGCAAGAGTTAGCTGTCATATGGAAATGACTGTTAGGCGGGCACATGAAAAACGTGTGCTTATTTTGAGTGTACGAATATGAAAGAATGGTTCATTAGTGCGCCCAAGGGATTACCTGAACAACATTGCAATGGGATGCTGCATCATTATTCCTTCGGGCCGTGAGTTGCTGCCGTGTGTTACTGCTACAAATTATTGTTTCAGCCTGTTTTTTTTCTTTTTCAAAGACCCACTGGACGTTCCTACCTGTTGATTCAATGACGGATGGTAGCAACAAGCTATAGTAACCATGAACTGTAGCAACAATGCTTTGCAAAAGCAAGAGTATGATACAGTTCACTGATGATAGAACCTATTGTTGGACTTGATCATGAAATGAAGCAGGGAACAGTATAAACAATAATAGTTGGGGAAAAAGTTGTTTGCCCTGCGCTTGTTTTCTTTTTTTTCCCACTATTAGATTGTCTGTCTTTGTATTTGTCTGACTTTATGCAAGTTTAAAAGGCTGTGCCAGTCTTGAATAATAGTTACTCGGTGTTAGGTTTTCTATGGGAGCCAAAGTTACCCTACTTGTTTACTGTCTATTGTTCGACGTTTAAAACAAGCCATGGAAGAGGTGCTTGAAACTTAAGACGTTGATCCCAAAAGATCATGTTTCCTCCGTGTTCCCTTTCTCAATGGGCCTGTAGCTGACGATAAAACCTCGTTCATTCATTCATTCATTCATTCATTCATTCGTTCATTCGTTTTGATCCCCCTCCCGTTTTATAAGAGAGAGAGAGAGAGAGAGAGAGAGAGAGAGAGAGAGAGAGAGAGAGAGAGAGAGAGAGAGAGAGAGAGTTTCTTATTTCATTTCATATTTGTCTGGAAACTAAAAATGTAAAAACGCTAGTCCCTCTGATGTTAACGCGTGTAGTGTGAAAAGACTTTGTAAATCATTTCCCGTGCTTTTTTTCCTGATTTCAATTTCTTGAGAATAACTGCCAGAACGTTTCTCTGTAACGAGATCCCATTACATAATACACGATAATGTTGAGGCTGGAGTTGATGTATGTCAGCATTTGATTGATCCACAGGGAAGCGAGAAACAAATTATGATTACGTCGTCCGGTGTTGACTTCTGGTAAAAACAGCCAACTAAAGCGAGTCACAGCAAAAGGGAAAAACACAAACAATGAACAGGATTGAAGTGCCAACCAACATCTTGGTGAGGGCCACTTCACGCGAAGAGAGTGCTGAAGATGTTCCAACCCGCCATGTCATAATCTGACGAAGTTTGACAATGGTGATTACCGTTGCTGTTATCACCACAATCATGACGACGCCAGGCAAGCCAACACCGAACACAAAGCTGTCCAAACTATCAACAAGCTCTTTGTTGGCTCTGTAAATTTCTCCAATGATAGCTGTCTTGACTGCTACACCTGTCACTGGATCTTTCACACAGCCGACATGAAAGCGCAAACCCACAATGAAATATAGACTGAGAATAATCACAAACGCACCGATGATAATAACCGCCATTGTTTTCGTGCGCATCAGAGTTTGGTATTTGAGAGGCCAAAGGACACAGTAACATCGCTCGCTAGCTATGATAGCGGTTAAGACAGGAGAAACGTAAACAAAGCCAGCTAACCCTGTAAAATAATTGTTCGTTAAAAAGTCATCATGGGACCATAAAGTTCTTTGGTTGTGAACTGCAAATGCACGTGCTCAGCAAGAAAAAACATCGAGACAAGTAAGTACATCTCGTCAGCAAGGGCCAAAGCAAAGAGACAGAGGTTGACACGATCCTCGAGGCTCTGTTTATAGAACACCACCATGTTGATGACGTTTCCAGGTCCACCAATCAGAAACAGGAACACCAGAACAAAGTCCAGTACTCTACGAGTGATCTCTTCTCCCTCTGCACTGATGATATTGTCAGGATTGTCCCAAGGTATGTATTCCATCTCACTGAGCTCCAGTGTGAGACATCCATCCTGCAGGGACGTGTTTATGTCACAGTTTGCATATGGCTGTCCATGGTGGTCGTCAAGTTGTTGGCCTTGTCTGTCATGCTTTGGAGGGCAGCAGGGCATTCTGCTTGCTGCCGGCCATATTTATTAACTCTGTGACAATGTAAATCGTACTGCTTAAATGCTCTTGTTGGAATCTATTCACATTTCAGTGTAGTGACATGCATGTGCATGATTCCTTCCAAGTCAGAGTGATTGGAGGCGCTTATTCTTTGATGAATGTCCTGCATGCGCTGTGCGTGTTTGTGAATTTTTGTTTCACAAAATTATTGAATTTGTTTCTGCTGCCATTACCGTGGAAGAAAATGGAAAAGTAAACAAGATACAGCTTTAGCTATATGCTCTGTCTACACCCAATTGCACATACACACTGGTCATCATTCAGTTGGATGCGTTTGTATATCACGGAACATAATTGTATTTACATGAACTCATAAACACACTGCACACTCTTGCCTGAGGTGAAATGCACAGTAAGATCAACAATAAATAGAACAGAAGCCAAATGAGATCGTAATCTACAAAATCGACGCTACACCATGCTGCTTAAAATCGCGTTAAAATACAACAATACAATAACAAGATAACTGTTTCACCCAAAAACGTTCCCTCGTCTTCCTCGATCGCAGTTCACGATTTGATTTTCCTTTCTTGGAAATAAAGATATAATGATTATTGCCAATGCCCCTAATGAAACGTAGATCTCAAACCCTTGTTCTCAGCAATGCAATGTAAGTAATCATGTAGTCATTTCCATGTAAATGGCGGAAACTGAATACAGATATTTTAGCCTGGAAAGTATAAGCGTTGTCTGCAAACTACACCTGCACAATATGTAGTGCATAGCAGATGAAGACGGCAAAACAGAAATAAACAACGTCGACTTAGCTCTTATTTAAAACACAATACACACACAGACAAAACTGATTATCAACGAGTGAGTCTTTTCCAGCGATTAAAAGCAACATAAACTAGAAAAGAAAAATGCACAAGGCAATACTCCCAAATTGCAATTTGCTTTAGAGTGACAACTTATACAAATGAAGAGAGGAAGTGACGACAAATCCACAACAGGAAGGGGAAAAAAGAGAGAAGACGGGGGAAGGGGCGGAAGAGTCTACGAAGTGAACTGATGTCGCCCATCTATGGGACGCGTGTGTATGTGTAGTAGGAGGGGGGGGGGGGGGGGTGGGGGGGCAGACAGGGATAGGGCGAGAGAGAATGGGGAGGTGGAAAAGGACAGTGAAGGATTTAGAGAACAATGTCTCAGAAATTCCAAGCAATCATGTTATGTAATAAACGCATAAATAATGTCATACATAAAATCGTAAAACAATACTAATGCAGAGCGAACAAGAAACACAAAAATTAATGTAAGCAGTCATGTAATAGTCACAGTCTTCTATAAGAGGTAAAGTATGGAAAACCGTATGCATTTACAGGCGAAGAGAGCTAGTTGAATGCAGAGACAGCTTCGAGGTGTTGTTGTACGTCGTGGTCGAGTGTGTGTGTGTGTGTGTGTGTGTGTGTGTGTGTGTGTGTGTGTGTGTGTGTGTGTGTGTGTGTGTGGGGTGGGGGGGGGGGGGGGGGGGGGGGGGGGGCTGTAATAGTTGTCACAAGTTTTCCTTGCCTGTCTCTTTTGTTGTGCTGCAGCTGCCATTCTTTCTTCACATAACTCGGCACCTTTGTGGATAGAACAGCGCCATCTAGCTCAATCCATGGCAGTTTGTTCCCAAGTGCCGGGTTGATGTTACACGTTTTCAGGGATGTTTTGAGAATGTCTTTGAAGCGTTTTTTTTTCTGATCTTCATGGGAACACATTCCTTGTTGCAGCTGACTGTAGAAAATGTTGATCTGGTATATGAGCTACATGGCCTGCCCATCGTAGCTGAGACAGTATCGGGATGGTCTAGATGCTTGGCAGGCCTGCTTGTTCAAATACCTCTGTCCCTGGATTTTCTCCCGCCATTTTGGTTGTGTGAAATCCAAATTACAAGAGAAAGAGATGGGCAGCATAGTTATGCATCAAATGTCCTTCAGAGGCAATGCTTCTTTCATATATATATGTATATATATATATATATATATATATATATATGTATACACACACAGATATATATATATATATATATATATATATATATATATATATATATATATATATATATATATATATATATATATACATACAATAAAACAATAAATTCCAAGGATAAGTACCGAGCACCATTCCAGCAACTTACAGAGCAGCTAGGTGTTGCAATGACTGCAGGAAATATTGAATTATAAACAAAGCTTGCTCTTATGTCTCAGATTGTAAAAATAGGGGGGTGATAAGCCTTGATATCTGCAGTGGTAGATTATTCTGCCTAACTGACAGTATGTGCTTGAGTGGGTGAGTGGGGAAATAATCTGAGACATAAGAGCAAGCTTTGTTTATAATTCAATATTTCCTGCAGTCATTTTAACACCTAGCTGCTCTGTAAGTTGCTGGAATGGTGCTCGGTACTTATCCTTGGAATTTATTGTTTTATTGTAATTTAGTCCCTTGCGGATTCATTCCAAGAACTGGCCCTCAGCACTTGTGTCTTAAGAGGTTATCTTTTTTATATTTTCTACTATTCACAAGATAATGTAGCTGGTTTTGCTCTTTCATGATTTTCTTTTGCTTCTTAGGTGGCACCTTTGGTTAGTTTTTTGAAAACTCATCAAATATACTACGGTATTGCACACCAGCCTTTTTCTGGTATAGCATTCTTCTAAAACCGAAAAGGCAGAGGAGTCAAATTACCACTTTCCGCGGGTCACTGAGGAGAAACAATCAGGTTTCGAAATACCGGTATCTGACCAGGAGTTATAAGTTAGTGAGCTTGCTCCCCATAATACCGGTATCTGACCAGGAGTTATAAGTTAGTGAGCTTGCTCCCCATTGGAGATGGTCTCCCACTTAGGAGAGTATAAGCTTGCTGAAGGTTCATTTTGAGAAGCATTTATTATTCCCCACTCACCCACTCAAGCACATACTGTCAGTTAGGCAGAATAATCTACCACCACAGATATGAAGGCTTATCACCCCCCTATTTTTACAATCTGAGACATAAGAGCAAGCTTTGTTTAAATTCAATATATATATATATATATATATATATATATATATATATATATATATTATTTTGCATGGGCGCAGAAAAGCGACCAACCTAGAAAAAACCATTGTTTTAGTCGCGGCTATATATGCGTGTTAGGCTTCATAACCTCTCTGGATGTTGGAAGATAACGTAAATATCTCGTGGGTACAGAGACATAACACAAGATCATCATGAGAAAAATTGCTGAATTGCTAATTTTCGACGTATTTCTGTTTGATATTACTTTCAAGCCACCCATAATGAGTAAAGTGTCAAGAAACAAAAGAAATAATTCTGAAAAAGAGGATGACAAGAAATAAATGCATTATGTGGGCAGTTGTGGATCTAGAAAAAAAAAAATGATACAAGAGGAGAATCACTCTCTCTTGATAAATTATTTCACTACAATGAATTAGTCAAATTACATACCTATATACAGAGGTCAGACGATATGCTTCAGAGACACTCTCAGAACAGTCTTGAAGTGTTAAACATCAATCCTACCACATGAGAACAAACTGCTATGGATCGACCAAGATGGCGCTACACAACCCTCAAAGGCGCCAATTCATGTAAGGAAAGGAGGAAAGCCCACAGCGCAACAAGAGTCAGGCAAAGGAAGACCCACGACAGAAATCAAGAGGACGTCTCCCACATTCCCTGTCCAAGCTGTCATCGCACATTCCGTGCACACATCGGCTTGATCAGTCACCTGCGTATCCTCAAATCATCTCATCCTCCCTCAACCCCAAGATGACCAAAGTGGTCCTCGTCGATTCGTCACACAGCAAAACACTGAAAGAAACATCGGCTCCGAAGGAAATGGAAATTCGATGCGCAACTGAACTTCTCTCTTGTATTTACGAATTACTTCATCCTCATACAGAATTTCCTTTCACTTTCCTAAGCTGAACAGACTGAAGAATAGATTATCAAATCTACCCATACTTATTTTCGTTTATTATTACATTGCTCGATGTATAGATTGGACAGCAGTGGCGTATTGGATCTTCTTTTTGATGGGTCCAAGGGTGGGATTTAAAATAACATTTTCCCCCTTAACACTAACTTTGAAAACTCAACAGACTGGACCAATTATGTGAGGTAAATTACATATCAAAACCAGTTTCACTTCCTATGTCTTTGTCTTTGTCTCTGCATTAATGCATGAAGTGTTTACATCTTCTTTTTATATGTTTAACATTGTAAAATAAATAATTTCAGGTCCAATGTTTTTGTTTGTTTGTTTTGGTTTTTGTTTTTTTTGCTGTCCAACCTCTGCGCCACCACAGAGTCAGTGCACCCACGCCGCTCATTCCGACAAACCGTCCACAGCTGGAGGCGAAAATTGAAGCAAAATTCAACAAGAAAAGATAAATAAACAGGGGGGGAGGGGGGGCTATAAACCGCCAACTAAAAGAGCAAACAAATTGGAAGGCAAACATGTTTTTGATTTTTTTTTTTTCGGGGGGGGGGGGGGGGGGGGGGGGGGGGGGGGGGGGGGGGTGCGTGTGTTTTGTTTTCCCTCTTTTGTCGTTTCGTTTGGCAGCACAGTGATTTCCCTTTTCAAAAAAAAAAAAATCTTGAAGGAATATCAAACTATCTTTTTCTTGATGATTGTGTTTATTGGATCTCAGTGGCCACGTATAATTTCTGCCACTTGCAATGCCCACGGACGAGGAGCTATAGCCCCCGTAACACGTGTATAGGTGGGATTGAGGCAATGGTTCCCTTGAGGGTGGGTGCTTTCATGCTCTCATGCATTTGTTCCCTGCTAGAGGTATAGCATGACAGTGAAAAAAGCATCCACATCCAAAGGATGTTCCTGGCATGCTACAACAAGATCAACTGTGCTTCTTCTCTCTTTCACCTGCATGTAACTTGTTTTCATTTACTATTACCTTGTCAGTTTACAAATTGAAAACTGTGGAGGATTGCATCACCTTTGTTTAAGTATATCCAAGAGTGGGATTTAAAATGAGATCTTCGCCATGATATACTTCAGTTGCAGTCAATCGGACCAATGTTCTTTGAGGTAAATAAACATATTAAGAGTGATTTCCCCTTCGTGTATCAATTTTCTTTTTATACTCAGGCAAGCACCAGGTGTCCGTTTCTCCTTTTCTTATCATGATAACTATGGAATAACGTAGATCTGATGTTTCTTTCGTTACATTTTACTCGCATGAACAGCCTGAAGGGAACATCAACTAGAAATGTATTGAAAAACTAGCAGAGCCATGCTTCTCTTGATGACTGCATTTGTTCGGACTTTGTGGCCTGAACACTCTTCTGTACTGTTGTTAAGAGCCTCCGGCTAGTAAGACATACGTTTCAAATTTTGCGGGAAAGGGACGTTTGATACTGAAAGAGGCGTCTTGTTCCGAAGGAAATATGATATTCCTGGCAGGCTAAAATAGAAATTGTGTTTCTTATCTGTGTATTTTATATTCTGGTTTGCTTGATACTGACTTTCTTTTCATATTGTCATGGTTTTCATAAGACTGAATGACGCTCCACAATAAAACAGTCTAATGTTTTCAACAGCATTTTTTTTATCACCAGCTTCATTAAACATTCCTGTACACACACACACACACACACACACACACACACACACACAACCACACACACACACACACACACACACAGCACAGCACACACCGCACTGATCCAGAGGAAAATTTCGAGGTGTGTTTCTTTATGTTTCTTTTTTGTGCTTATTATTTCTTATATTATTGGTGACCATATACCTGGACATGTATTCAATCCATCAGTATATGTATATATCTATCTATCTATCTATATATATATATATATATATATATATATATATATATATATATGTATATGTATGTATGTATGTATATATATATATATATATATATATATATATATATAATATATATATATATATATATATATTTGTTTTAAAACAGAATGGTAAAAGGAAGTTTTAAATCGACAAGTCTGTTTCTGTAATATATATATATATATATATATATATATATATATATATATATATATATATATATATACTGTCCTTCTTAAAGGCACTTCAACGAATTTCTACAAACTTCAGGTATCCACACGCCAATCTCCTGTCCAACACTAAGTTTTGATTTCTAAGCCATAAACAAGGACACAACACAAAAGTTCACCCACCCTTTATAAGAAGCAGTCCAATGAAAAAGTTGTGAGTGTGTGTTTACAGCCAGAAAAGGTTACTCATTAATATTTCTATATTAGAAGTATGGGGGAACACACACCAAATGTCATTCAGAAATAAATCATCACTGTGCATCCCATTTTACCACGCATAGGTATATGCACACCTAGATGATGAATAACACATTTTCAACCTCATTCAGAAAAACAAACAAACAAAAAAAAAAGTTGATGCTTGAACAGGAACATC
>JADBJO010002093.1:15000-35000 GCA_016801955.1 Conus betulinus
ACACCCCCACCCCCCTCCAGCCCCTGACCCAGCAAAGGAACCAAATTTTTGGAAATGCTTTCAGAAACATCTTCGTAGATGTTGCAAAGAAACGTTAACAGCTTCATCCTGCTGCGTTCTCCTGTGGTTTGATTGATTTGGACATCTACGTGCTGAGCGGGGAAATAATAAGGCGGAAGTGACTAATTGATTCTGCGATACTGGGGAAACTGCATCTTCCACTGGGACCTAAATTTCACAGGAAACCACTATAGGTGTGTGTGTGTGTGGTGTGTGTGTGTGTGTGTGTGTGTGTGTGTGTGTGTGTGTGTGTGTGTGTGTTCATATGCATACTAGTTCTGTGTTTCCTACACTCTATCAACTTTTCTTTTTCACAATGAGCCTTAGGACTTTCTGCAAATAGCCAATGCATCTAACTGGAAATATCAGGGAGAGAGTAACTAAGATGATGTAACCTGACTGTATCGAAAATGGTGACAATGCACACTGACGCGTCCTGGTATAACCTTAGTCTATTAGAAACAATACACCAGAGTCTGGTGAAGCAGCCCTAAAGATGTTAATTGCTAAGTCCCCTTGCGTTCAATGTGTTTGGGTTTTTTTCCCTTGATATTTCACTCTTCTCAGATGTCCACTCAAGCATCTCATACGAATTCTGCCGTTCTTCGCAAATCTTCAATGGTGTCGTTAAGACTTGTGTCCACCGTGGTCGGTGTAGGCAAGACCTGATCCGCACAGCCGCATGCTCGGGCAGCTACGGCAGACGTGTTCTGTTGTCATGGTCATTCTCCACAGGGGCACTCGCTTTTCTGGTTGCTGCAAAGTTTTGTGGACATGTGGTGGCACAGGCAGTTTGGCCAGTCCTCAAACGGAAGATCGTCACCCTCTTTTTTTTCTCTCTTTTTCTTTTTCTGTCTTCTTTTTCTTTTTCTTTCTCTGTTGCTGCCCCTTTTCTGTGCCACCTCAGTGGCAGTGCATCCCTGCTGCTCATTCTGGCACCCCGCCCACAGCCACAGCCCGGCCAGGCCCGCCGGCAGTCGCGGCACCGACAATCCACAGGGAGCAGTCAATGCCAAGTCATCAAGAGGCAACCCACCGGAAGAGGATCGTCACCTTCACCCATCGCTGTGAGAATTGGAATCTGTCGTTTAGGTTGTTATGGGGGTGCTTGAGCTCCCATCTCTCCTTCTGATGCGCCTTGGTGTTCGTCTTTCCTTCACCATGTCCTCCTTGACCTTGTGTCTGCTTTTTCCTTATCTCTGATGCTTCAATGTGCTGGTGCTAACTGTAGGACCACTTTCTGCACTTTAGCGTTAATGCAATCAGTGATGCTCATGGAGAATTCAGCTCTCCTTGCGGGAGTTCCATAGGGTTTGGAGCACAGAGAAAAAAGTCAGATAAGCGGACTACGGTAAAGCCTTGTATATGTTTGATTATAAGGTATATAAATGACAGGGGTATCGGATGTTATGTCACAACCAGCCGTATTATCAGCAACTTCTCAGACACTTGATACAATGTCAGATCTGTTCAACGTCAGTTTGTTACTTTTCATCTGAAGCTTATCATCGCTGATGCATGACCATCTGTACACAATGGAAATCTTCAGGAGAACCAATTAAAGAGGTCAGTGTCTGCTACATATTTATGGAAGTCACCTTCATGCAGGGACATTCTATTGATAATGGCTGCATGCATGTCTTAAACATGACCGATTTACCACTAAACCATGGCGCACAGTAAACACAAGAATAAATGGATCAGACTGAACCCGATCAACGAAGCAATGGGAGGATGCAGTTTCGGTTCAAATCAAAGCGGTGTAGTTGTAGGAGTTTGCTGCTCTCGCCAGTACCTTCCCAGAACTGAGTTTAGTGTGGGTTCATTTCAGAGGACTGGATCCACACAGTCGAGTTCCAACCACTTAATGGACGCATTTCTGGGTTATCGCTCATATTTCCTGAATACCACTGCAAGTGTTTCGGCCCTGGTCGATGCCGGGATAAATTATAAAAAATAAACATGGAGTACAGGATACAATTCCATATAATCGGCATCATCATTGGCAGCAGTAGCAGCAACAGCTGCAACAGCAGCAGCAGCATCGTCGCCGTTGTCATCGTTGTCGTGACGATGATGATGATGTTGACGTTGATGACGATGATGATGATCATCATCATCCATCAGCATCATCACCATCATCATCATCAGCAGCAGTAGCATCATCATCATCATCATCGTTGATCAGTATTGGAAAAGGGAAATGATCGAATTCTAAGGTACTTCATGCCCTGCTCTGAAGGTACCTCAGTTTCAATTTCCTCTCTGAATCTCTGTCCTTAGTGATGTCGTGTCTGCATCGTGGGTATTGACACGTTTATGGGAACTGCCGTTAGACGTGGTAGAGCCCTCCGTTAATGTACATTCACGATGACCCCCCGGCTAATTAATTATTGCCCCATAGGTAGGGGGCTAAGCAGGTGGTGTCTATATGTATTGGGTCACCACTGACTGACGTCTTCAGACAAGGAGACTTAGGCATTGACATCAGTGGTTTTAGTTTCAGTTGAGTGGTTTTTGTTTAATGCCTTTTCATCGCGATATGATGTTAGAGACATTGACGTCAGATTCAGAACAGATGGGAAGCTGTTTAAGCTCAAGAGCTCCAGGCATAAGCTAAGGTTAAGACAGATATAAGCACCGTCTGTTTGCTGATGACTGCACTTTCAACGCTAGCTTATAAAATGACATGCAGTCCAGCATTCACAAGTTCTCTCTAGCCTGCGCTAACTTTGGTCTCACCATAAATACACAGAAGTTCTGCATCATCCTGCGCCAGACAAATCCTACACTGAGCCTAACATCAAAGTCAACAGTGTGAGACTCGTTGCGGTGAGTAAATGCACCTACTTCGGCGGCACACTGTCCCAAAATGTTAACATCGACAATGAAGTAAGCGTTAGAATTGCAAAAGCAAGTGCAGCCTTCAGCAGACTATACGCCGGTGTTCAGAATAGAAGAGGCATCGGTCTAGAGACCAAGCTGAAGCGATAATGAGCAGTTGTTCTCCCCAAATGTCTATAAGCCGTGAATCTGAGTCACTTCCGCACAACCTGCCTCAAGATTATTAAAGATCAAAAGATAGCACAAAAACCCGTACACGGGGGTGTAGGGCTTAACATCCATACATTCCTGAGGCCGTCTCGGCTTTTGAATCATTCTAATGGTAGTGTTGGTGGTGTTGTTGGGGACAGCAGCAAACGTTTAGCAAGAAACCATAATATTCAAAGTGTGTCGTTAATCGCTTATTCAGAGTACGGTAGATTTAATCTGTGCAGTTGTCATGCACTGAAGGCAAATAAACGCATTTACAAGTTTAAAAGACTGGTAGTTGAAGAGTGAACGAATGGTAAGCCTTCCAAAAAAGCTTTCAAAAGTCTGGAAGCTCTGAACGAAGGGGCATGCTTCGCATTCAGGCAGACAATACAGCAGCTGTAAGCTGTGAGTCACTGGGAATGTTGAGTGTGTGGCCCACACAAGATGAATACCTAAACTGCTGTTTGGTTACTTGGCGACGAGAGGGATTTCAATGCATATTCGTCTCAGCAGGGAAACTTCTGGAAGGGTGTCAACATCTTTTTCTTCTTCTTCTTCTTCTTCTTCTTCTTCCCCATACAAACGAAATATGTGCATATCAGGCGATATCAGGAGCTTCGGTCTAAGCTGGCTGTCTACATCTTTAGGAGTCGATGTTTCAGCTGGGAGAATGTAACTGGCGAGTTCCCAATTCTTATACAGGACGTTGAATGGATGTGTCCTTCCACAGATACAAGCCCACTCTGCCCTCTTTAACAGCATGACGCCATCAGTCACTTGAGGTGTTTGTAGAAGACGATGTGGTATTTTAATGACACTAGTAGTTTTGACACGATCACATCCATCGTGGGGAGGAAAGAGAGACAGGTGCTGCCATCAAAGGGAAGCAACAATAGGGTGGGTGTTATTGATTTGTTTTAACTGTGCAAAAGTGCTAGGGTGTTTTCTGAATGTGGAAAAGAATGTCTGAAATTCCAGCTTAATGTTATTTGTTCCGTCTTAAGACTGTCTCCCGTCTTGTCCATGTCAAGTCGATTCGTTGCTAGAAAGACCAGGTTGGTTCAACGAACTGTTGTTATGACCGATTAAACAATAGCAACATAGAGGTGCATCAACAATGGCCTGTACTACTGGTCAACATTGACAAAAGCCCATGCTGCCACGGTAGGTGCCCATAATTCCATTATCAAGATATCTTTGGGTGTTAAACTTTCTTAAGTCACGTACACCACTTGTTACTTTCGTTGTTGCGATCGGAACCTAACACCCACCATCAACACGACCTCATCACCATCACATCAACAAGAATCATTCATATCTTTGTTTCCTTGTTTATATGTTCATCAAACTCTCTCTCTCTCTCTCTCTCTCTCTCTCTCTCTCTCTCTCTCTCTCTCTCTCTCTCTCTCTCTCTCTGTATAGGGTAGGTGATAGCAAAATGAGAAGTAAGAAAATGGAACTGGACATACACCAATATCGTAGCTGACCAGTTCTTTTTTTCCATATTAGTTGTTTTACACACATGCGTATTCTAATGTGCTTTGTTTGAAATGAAGATAATTTTCGTTGGCTAATATTTATAATATCTTCCGGTCTCAAGTTATAAGGGAAAAAAAACGACATCATACGCGCTAAAATTCATATGTCTTAAATCAAGTACAAATGCTAACTAGACGTCTAGATACTCTAACTAGAAATTTTGTTGTAGTAAATGGCGGTTTGCTATTGTTGTTTTTACTCTTATCATTCTCCTTCCTCTTCTTCTTCTGCTTCTTCTGATTTTGATTATTGTTGTCATTATCATTGTTTATTATTATTATTATTATTATTATAATCATCATCATCATCATCGTCGTCGTCGTCGTCGTTGTTGTTGTTGTTGTTGTGGTATGTTGCCATGAAACCAATCAGATATTTAAATCTGGCTGCGATTGCCTGCTGAATTCAGGTGTTTTTATATATCTCGAGATAGAACATGCACGTCTGTATGTCCTCTAGAACGTGGGAGGGTGCGGGGTACAGATAGACAGACAGACAGACAGCCAGACAGAAATCACTTCATCTCCCAATCACCTGGATATGAAAAAATAAAATAAATGAAATCAGCATCACCAGTGCGGTGAAGTAACTTTAGTGCGATAATACGTTTGCCCTTTGTTTACATTGTAGATTACCTTTGATGCTTCTCTGATTTCACTCTCTTTGTAAATAATTTCCAGAACGTTTGTCTGTAACGAGATCCCATGACATAATAGACAATGATGTTGAGGCTGGAGTTGATGTATGTCAACATTTGATTGATCCACAGGGAAGCGAGAAACAAATTATGAGTACGTCGTCCGGTGTTGACTTCCGGTAAAAAAAAACAAAAAACAAAAACAAAAACCAGCCAACTAAAACGAGTCACAGCAAAGGGAAATACACAAACAATGAACAGGATTGAAGTACCAATCAGCATCTTGGTGAGGGCCACCTCACGGGGAGAGATTGCCGTGGAAGCTCCCGCACGCCATGTCACAATCTGACGAAGTTTGACAATGGTGATTACCGTTGCTGTTATCACCACAATCATGACGACGCCAGGCAAGCCAACACCGAACACAAAGCTGTCCAAACTGTCAACAAGCTCTTTGTTGATTCTGTAAATTTCTTCCATGACAGCTGTCTTGACTGCTACACCTGTCACTGGATCTTTCACACAGCCGATGTGAAAGCGCAAAGCCACTATGAAATATAGACCAACAACTATGATGTAGATAACAATGATATGACCGCCATTGTTCTAGTGCGCACAGAGTTTGATATTTGAGATGCCTTAAGACACAGTAACAGCGCTCACTGGCAATGATAGCAGTCATGATGGTAGAAAAAACATAAAAAAAGCCAACTAAACCTGACAAATGTTGTTGGCCATAAACGTAATCATAGGACCGTAAAGTTCTTTGGTGGTAAACCGCAAATGCACGTGTTCAGCGAGAAGACACATCGCGACAATTAAGTGCAGTTCGTCAGCTAGAGACAAAGAAAAAACACACAGGTTAATTAACTCGATCCCCGAGACCCTGTTTGGAGAACACCGCCATGCTGATGACGTTCCCTGGTCCACCAGTCAGGAACAGAAAGACCAGAACAAAGTCCATCACTCTACGAGTGATCTCTTCTCCCGTTGCACTGATGATATTGTCAGGATTGTCCCATGGTATGCACCCCATCTCACTGAGCTCCAGTGTGAGACATCCATCCTGCAGGGACGTATTTAATGTCACAGTTTGCATATGCCTGTCCACAGTGGTCGTCAAGTTGCTGGCATTGTCATTCACGCCTTTGGAGGGCAGCAGGGCTTTGTTCATGCCGTTAGGCATATTTTTTATTTTTGATATGCTGTGAATATATACAAATCAGTCCGTTTTAACACTTCCATTGAAATATGGTCTTATTGAATGCAATGCCACTTATATGCATAACACCTCTCAGTTTGAGGTGCACTGCAGGATGATTTGTTATGTCATGTGCATGTCATGTTTGCATTTAGTGTGCACACATGAGTCAATATTCAGCTTAATGCACACTTATTAGTTACGACGGTTGTAATAGTATCAGAATGGTTCATAAGTACATCGCATATTCTTGCCTGATCTGCAATGCAGAATGAAAACAACAACAACAACAACAACAACAACAACAACAACACACAACAAGCCAGATAATAGACAATCACACCACAATGCATAAAGTCCCATTAAAATGGCAACTGCAATAACAAGATAGGTATTTCTTCCGAATATTTTTGTTTCCTTGTCGTCCTAAGCTTGTAATCCACAATTTCATTCTCTTTTTTTGAACCAAACAGGCAATGATAATTACAAATGCCCCTAAAGAAACATACACCATTTTCATAACCCAGTTCTCAACAACATGACATGAGTGCTAAATCACTCACACACACGCACACACACACACACACGCGCGCGCGCACGCACGCACGCACACACGCACGCAAGCACGCGCGCGCGCACACGCACACACACACACACACACACACACACACACACACACACTCATAGTCATTTCCATATAAATGACTTGTTTTTATTATTATTATTATTATTATATTATTATTATTATTATGAAGCAGCAGACATTTTATACTTGGGACATTAGCGTTTCCTTCAATACACGCTGGTTACCAGATAAAATAGGAAATAGACAAACAAACACAGGAAAAGGACGATGAGACGCTCATAATATATGTAATACAAAACAGACAAGTTGATTTTCAGCAAGAACGAAATTTTTAGCACTATCAACAACAAACACCATAAAATGTACAACACAACATTCTGAAGATCGCAGTTTGCAAGAGAGTGACAAAGTAGAGACAATGAAGAGGGGAAGTGAGAATAGTTCAACCGCATACATCAGAAAAGGAAACACACAGAGAGAGAGAGAGAGAGAGAGCCAGAGAGAGGCAGAGAGAGAGAGAGACCTAAGAGGAGAGAGAGAGAGAGAGAGAGAGAGAGAGAGAGAGAGAGAGAGAGAGAGAGAGAGAGAGAGAGAGAGAAAGGAGAGCTGAATCTCTTCAACCTAAAAGAGAAGGAGAGAGAGAGAGAGAGAGAGAGAGAGAGAGAGAGGAGAGAGAGAGAGAGAGAGAGAGAGAGAGAGAGGGGAATGGGGAGTAAAAGAATTAACGTACAGTGTATCAGAAAAGGTCATGCACACAAGTCATATAGTTAATGCGTAAGCAATTTAATCAAGAAAGTCTTCAACAAGTAATAATGCACAATAACCCCTATTCTCATAGAAGTAAGTAATGAGGGAAAAAAAAATGCAATGAACAGTCTTCAACAGATGTAGGCATATAAAAACCATACACATACAGAAACAAAGGGATGCAGATGAATGCAGAGGGAACTGAGGTGTAAGCTGAAAAGAAAGGATGCCGTCGGATCAGTCGACTATAGCGGCCGCCTCCAGTCTGACTGCAGGTAACAATACACAATCACGTGGGCGTGAGGTAGATGCTCAGGATTTCTAGAGATTATCTTTTTTTTAACCCTAGTAACTCTCCACATAGGCTGTGCCTTTACCTATCCAGCTTTGGATTGTAAGGGCATTTTTGTGTACCACCTTGTTCCGAATCGTTGAATTCCTCTTACTGCGTGTTCTTGGTGGGTTTTTTTTTTTGTTTGTTTATTTTTTTTTTTTGACGCCATCTGTCGTAGCAGATACGACCAAGCCGAAGCCCTGGAATTCTTAAAAACAACGACAGCAACAACAACAACAACAACGACAACAACAACAACAAACAACAACAACAACAAAAAACCACTGTGTTGAGGCTACGAACTACATTGTTCCCAGTGTATACCAAATTCAAGAGGATCTGGATAGTTCAGCGTATGCTATATCCAGGGTTTATAGCCAGGGTCCTCGAATGACTCGTGTATTTATCAATAATAAATGTATTTGAGGATTCTCAGAAGATTTCAAAAAAAAAAAGGAAACAGAACAACTACCGACAATGTTTTGGTCATAGACCGTCTTCAGGACTTGTGACCTAAAACGAAAAGAAAAAAGAATAATTAAGTATGACGTATGAAAACAATTCATGCTCAACTGGGTCATATGTATGCCATTTGTTCGTTTACGTCATTTCCTATGCTTCATTTCTGACACCACTTTCTTTCCAAATAATTTCCAGAACGTTTCTCTGTAACGAGATCCCATTACATAATACACGATGATGTTGAGACAGCAGTTGGTGTATGTCAACAACAGATTGATCCACAGGAAAATGAGAAACAAATTATGATTACGTCGTCCGGCATTGAATTCTGGCAAAAACAGCCAACTAAAGCGAGTCACAGCAACTGGGAAAAAAACAGATGATAAACAAAAAACAAGAAGTGCCTACCAACATCTTGGTGAGGGCCACTTCACGGGGAGAGATTGCTGAGGATGTTCCAGCACGCCATGTCACAATCTGACGAAGTTTAACAATGGTGATTACCGTTGCTGTTACCATCACAATCAAAACGACGTCAGGCAAAACAAGTCCGAACACAAAGCTGTCCATACTGTCAACAAGCTCTTTGTTGGCTCTGTAAATTTCTCGCATGGTAAATGCCTTGACTGCTACACCTGTCACTGGATCTCACACACATCCGACATAAAAGCGGAAAGTCACCATGAAATACAGACCAACAACTGTGATGTAGATAACAATGATAATGACCGCCATTGTTCTAGTGCGCATCAGAGTTTGATATTTGAGAGGCCTTAAGACACAGTAACATCGCTCACTGGCAATGATGGCAGTCATGATGGAAGAAATATAAATAAAGCAAAATAATACTGACAAATGGTTGTTGGACATAAAAGTAATCATAGGACCGTAAAGTTCTTTGGTGGTGAAACTGCAAATGCACGTGCTCAGCATGACGACACATCACGCCAATCAAGTGTACTTCGTCAGCCAGAGACAAAGCAAAGAGACACAGGTTGACACGGTCCTTTAAGCCCTGTTTAAAGAACACCGCCATGTTGATGACATTTCCTGGTCCACCAATCAGAAACAGGAACACCAGAACAAAGCTTATCACTCTACGAGTGATCTCTTCTTCCTCTGCACTGATGATATTGTCAGGATTGTCCCAAGGTATGTACTCCATCTCACTGAGCTCCAGTGTGAGACATCCATCCTGCAGGGACGTGTTTAATGTCACAGTATGCTTATGGCTGTCCACGCTGGTCGACAAGTTGCTGGCATTGCCATTCACGCTTTGGGGGGGCTGCAGGGCGTTCTGCATGCATGTTAGTCATACGTTTCATTTATTGTTATGCTGTAAATATACACATACTCCTCTATTTCAACACTTGTGTTGGAATCTGTTGACATGTGATTGCAGTGACAATATATGTATAACTCTTCTGTAACAGATGGTGAGCGGAGCATGTTTTGCTGTCCGACTGAAGAAAATTTGGATGCGTGGACGACTTTTACCTACACACACCCACACCACACGAACATAGATTGCCAGGCAACAAGTTAAGTTTCCACATTTTTTATCTGTTCGCTGCCTGAAACCATCAGATCAAACAAATACATAATACCTAATGAACATGAATAAGCACAGCATAAAGTAATGAAGCAAACCATCAAGATACTGTCGCCACCATCAAAGGGCGCAACATCACTAGGCAATAAATTGTCACAACAACATGTTTTCCATTCACTCGTAGAGTGTTTCCAGGAGCTTCCACACACCAGAGCACACCTCGAGACGACGGAAACAAAACCGGTCATGAAGGCAGGTTCGTGGAGTCTTCCCAGGGACTCCAACACACCAGGAAAAAACAAAACACAAGTTGTCGTCCCAAAGAACTCTAAAGCCCTTTCACACTCCAGCTTGTTGCTGACATCAGGGACAGGCTCTCAACGCCTCCGCAATGGGGCAGATAAGGCGGGGCTGGGCTCATGCTGCACCCACACCAGTTGACAGTACACATATGACGTCCACTGACCCTCGGTCAGCCGATTAATACCCTGGTAGGGTAGAGACAGGGGCTGGGCACCCAGGCTGCACCCCACACCCGGATGGCAGTCCGTTCAAGGTCGGACCCAAGGCTTCACTGGCACCTGGGGGACCTGATAGCTACGTTGATTATCTAGCCTACTTCCAACATATTCATCGTTCTTGTTGTAAACTAACAGTCACCCTTCATATAATACATTTCACTGGAACTTGTGGGAACATGCCCATAACAGAATCTACAAAGTTTCAATACAGTGGGTGCATTACAATGGAGCAATAACACATTTTCTTTGATTAACACCATGTCAATTAACATTGAGAGAAACGATTTCCACACGGAACCCTTTTCAACTACTAACAATACAATTATTACATATAAAGGAACGAATTCCGTTTGTCCCATTTTATCAAGAAAAGAAATGTTTTTATATATCACCTAATCACTAGACGTGCCGAATTACATTCCAAGAACAATTTCCGTTCGTCGCTTCCTATTAAAAAAATGTTCATCATCATCATCAGTGGATGTGTCTAAATACATGTCAAGGAACGATTTCAGTTCGTCCCTCTTTATCTTTCGACAACAAGAATCAGAATACACTTCCAATCTATGCACAGTGTTTCCCATTGCTCACTTCCAGAGCCACCAACACTCACATGATTATGATATTTTAGGGGGAAAATATACACAACACTTTTTTTTAACAATACAGTGATTTAACTAGATTACTTTTTTCTGATCACATGTCAGTATACATGTTATTTATCCTTTCTACTCACTCATCCTCCTCTCGACTTACATTCACTAACTACAACTTCCTGCTGTCACCCTATATCTCGTCAAATCATAAGATATATCAAGGAAGCAATCATTTTTTCCCCTTTACTAAACACTGTAGAAATTACAATCACCTGTATGAAAAAAAATCAACTTCATAAATACAAATCCTAACTTCAATTCAATTTTCAGTAAATACATGACTGCCTCAAGACTTTGCCTTCAGCCTCCTTTTAGCTGTCTGGGGCTGTTTCTGTGTTGGCAACTCTGTAGAGACTGAAGGCTAATTTTTGCTCACCTCACTTACACAAAACGCAGGTGAGTAGCAGTCTGGCAAACAGGCCAACCCGTTTTCCAGGTTTATCTGTTCCGATCAACGTGTCCCCAAAATTTGGGACTGGATCAAATACCATCCGTCACAGTACTCCCTCTCCTCAATAAAGAAAGGGAAAAAAAAAAGGAAGCAACCGATTTTTTTTTTTCAAGAAGTAAACAAACAGCAGAATGAAAAAAAAATCTAGAATTCATACATCAAAAAAGCATTACAAACTGTAGTACCTACAGTCACTTTTTAAGAGACCAACTGTTTTTCACACGAACGTGAGAGAAGATCAGCGAAAACATTCGATGAACCTGGAACTGGCTGCGCTACGAACGAGAACTCCTACAACGACAACGCAAGTGAAAGATGCCATCTCTGACCAAGGCACTGAAGTAGCCTGTGAAAGAAGAACTGTCGATACATCAGAAACAGACACAGCAGCACGATCAATTGGAATACTGATGAGTGGAACAGACGCAAGGGGTACCAGACAAACTGTACCCTTTTATGCCGTCTTCTGATACACATCACAGGAAGCAACATATCTCGCTACATCCACAGTCACTCAAGGCCAAAAGAACCTGTGAAAGGACTGTAGACAGAATACGTCGTGAACCACAATGACCCGAGAAAATCGTATCTTGCGCTACAAACACTGTAGGTCAAAGTTCAAGAGGAACAACAACCTGATCAAAAAATATATCCCTTTTGAAAAAATGCCTGTACAGAACACCATCAGACAAGTAGTAGTCAAAGGTTGTTGTACCTAACCTCTTCGCCTCACCAGAATACACTAACTGCAAGCACGACTTCAATGACACATTAACCTTCTGTTTCTGAACAAGATCAGAACGGGAAATGTCCAAATCATCAAGGATCTGACACAGAGGGTTTTTGTCCACAGCATGCTTAGCTCTAGCCCTCGTAACTGCAGCAAAGAGCAAGGTTCGCTAGACACATCACTGGACGTACCACTTACAGAAACCCAGAAACATTACCCACAATGAAATCTGCGACAGGGCTATCCAAGACACAACAAGTTATTTCGCCCACAAAATGAGGACGACTGACTGAAACCATAACCAGTGGAAACTCATCCACACGACCACAAAAAAACACACTTCACTGTGGTTCCTAACATATGACTGTCAGAAACTGACCGTTTGTGAACAGCACAGATAGTAGCACCAGTATCAAGCAGAACGGAACTCGAGGTGCCATTCAACGAACCAGACTCCAAATGTAATTTGCCTGTGAACTTGCCAGCAGCTAGACAAGCAAAGGGAGAATGAAGAACAGAACAAGCAGCACTGGAATGTTTACTGTCAGCTGAGTTCTTGACAACAGGACAAAGTTATCTGGGTGGCTAAGGGTACAAATTCTACAAAGGTTTCTAGCATATTTTCATGGACACTTAGCCGCTGCATGTCCTGTCTTCTTGCAGAGAAAACACACAACACTGGCAGACTGATCCTGAGGAACTCTTACTACCAGAGGTATGACGGGCACCACGACCACAGTAACAGTTACTACCAAAGTTTGTTTCAACGACCAGCTGAGGAACTTGGGTTATGACCAATACTCTGAAAAGTAGAATACCTGTGTCTTCTATCAGACTGACTACGTTATGGAGTTCTATCACACCGCCCAGAAGTTCCATATGCAACAGAAGCAAAAACGTTTACATCAGCTTTCCTAGAAAGTTTCCCTAGTGGGATGATCACGTCTGTATGGCTCAGCAGACTTAATCATGTCACCAAAAGATTTCTCATCCATTTCACAAAGAAAAGTGGTTAAGTCTGGTGGATCTTATCTTGAAAAAAACTGTTCCCGCAAGATAAGATCCACCAGACCTTCAAAAGACTTTCATCAATCTTTGATAATGAAACCTGACGCTCAAACGCAAACGCCTAAGCCCAACTGCAAAAGGTTCTGAAAGGTTCATCTTAGCTAGGTTTAGCCTCATGAAAACGCGGGGATCACCAGATATTTCAGATGGTGTGTAGTCCAGGTTTTGCTGTCCAACTCTCACCTGAAAACGTTTGGATGCGTGTGCGACCTTTAACTTCACACACCCACACCACACGAACATAGATAGCAGGCAACAAGTTAAGTTTCCACTATTTTTTTTTCTGTGTTCGCTGCCTGAACCATCAGATCAAACAAGTACATAATAAATAATGAGCATGAACAAGCACAGCATAAAGTAAAAAAGCAAACCATCAATATACTCTCGTCACACCAAAGGGCGCATAGCAACACTAGGTGCTAAATTGTCACGATAACATATATTTTTCCACTCAACAGGTCAGGCTGGCACCCACAGCCTGTCAGTCTATGCACTTGGCTGCGTCTGGCCCGATTCAGAAGTCTTCACACAGATCACTCACAAAAGCAGTTCGTGGAGTCCTTCCAGGAGCTCCCACGCACCAGAACACATTTCGACACGATGAAAGGGAAACTGCTCACAGAGGTAGGTTCGTGGAGTCCTTCCAGGGACTCCCACACTGCAGGATAAACACAAGTCGTCGTCCTGACGAACTCTGAAGCCCTTTTAAACTCCGACTCGTTGCTGAACTCACGGACAGGCTCTGAAGCACCCCCCCCCCCCCCCCCCCCCCCCTCCCCCCCCTCCCGATGGGGTGGAGATGGTGGCTGGGCTCGTGCTGCACCCCACACTGGTAGGCAGTGCACACACGATGTCTACTGACTCTCGGTCAGCCGTTCCATACCCTGGTAGGGTAGAGACAGGGGCTGGGCACAGGCTGCACCCCACACCTGGATGGCAGTCAGTTCCAGGTCAGACGTGGGGCTTCACAGACACCTAGGGGACCTGATAGCTAGCTTGATTATCTATTCTACTTCCACCACATTTATCGTTTTTGATTGTAACTAACAGTCACTCATCACATAATACATGTCATTGGAACTTGAGGGAAAATACCCATAACAGAATCTACAAAGTTTCAATGTAGTAGGTGCATTACAATAGAACAATAGAACATGTTCTTTGATGACACCATGATTGTTTACATTGAGAGAAAGGATTTCCACATGGAACCCTTTTTTAAAAGTACCAACAATACAATTATTACGTATAAAGGAACGAATTCGTTTGTCCGATTTATCAAGAAAAACGAATGTTTTTTTTTTATCATATCACATATAATCAGTAGACGTCTCAAATTACATTTCAAGGAATGATTTCCGTTCATCCCTGCTGCTATCAAAAAATGTTCACCATCATCACTGAATGTGTCAAAATACATATCCAGGAACGATTTCTGTTCGTCCCTCTTTATCTTTCCACAACAAGAATCAGAATACATTTTCTGAGAATCTATGCACAATGATTTCCACTGTTCACTTCCAGAGCTCACCAACACTCACATGATTGGTATTTTATGGAAAAACATAAGCAACACCTCTTATCAATAATACAGTGATTTAACTAGATTACATGTTTTCCAGAACACATATCAGTATACCTATGATTTATCCTTTCTACTCGCTCATCCTCCTCTCAACTTACATTAACTAACTACAACCTCCTGCTGTCGCCCTATATCTTGATAAATCATAAGATGTTTTAAGGAAACAATAAATTTTGCCTTTACTAAGCACCGTCGAAATTTTGATCACCTGTAGAAAAAAAAAATCCTTCATTAATACAAATGCTAACTTCATTTCAATTATCAGCTAATACCTGACTTCAACAAGACCTCGCCTTCAGTCTCTCTTCTGCTCTCTGTAGCTGTTTCTGTGCCAGCAACTCTGTAGAGACTGAAGATAAATTTTTGCTCACCTGACTTACACAAAATGCAAGTGAGTAGCAGTCAGGTAAACAGGCCAACCAGTTTTCCAGGTTTACCTGTTCCGGTCAACGTGTCCCCAAAATTTGGGACTGGATGAAACATGGTCTGTCACATCCTCTCAGTACAAAGAGCTCTGCAGGGCTGTATTCGTTTTATAATAATAATAATAATAATAATAATAATAATCACAATTATACAGCGCCTCTACTCTGAAAATTAGGCTTTAGGCGCTTTGCACCACCAACACATAATAACGTTATTCGATAAGACGTGACAAGTTAAAAACAAGACAGGAACTTACTTTACACAAAAGCAATAGCAAGGAACATAGTGCAGATATATGACATTAATGTATAAACATAATTTACCCAAGCCTGCACACACATACCCCCCACCCCCCCCCCCCCCCACGCATGACCGCACACCCACCCACGTTCACAGACACACGCATGCACAAAGGCATGCACTCACATCAAAAATAGCCTGCACGCACAAGTGACACAGCCGCCAGGCATTCACGCATGCACGGAAATACCCATTCAGGCATTCAGGTGGATTGGAAGAGTGTGAGGTGTGAGAGTGTGTGAGCGCGCGTGTGTGTGTGTGTGTGTGTGTGTGTGTGGGGGGGGGGGGTGGTAGAGGGGGGGGGATGGGGGGATGGAGGGTGGGGGATTGGGGGGGGGGGGGGGTTACGACTGTTGAAACAAGCTCGTTTTCCCGGCAGATTTCAAAGTAGGTGAAGGTAGGTGTCTGACACTGATAGAAGGTGTATTCCAGATGTTGGTCCTTGGAAGGAGAGAGAACATTGACCAAAAGCTTTCGTTCTGACAGAAAGAATGCGCAAGAGGCCGCTGTCGGCAGAGGAGCGAAGTTGACCGGATGGTGTGTAATCTATATGGAAGATGTCTGAGAGATATTGTGGTCCTGTACGAGAACCACAAGAGAGACAGATAGAAGCCAGCTTGTAGTCAATTCGACAATAGATTGGAAGCCAGCGGAGGGACTGCAACAGAGGAGTGACACGCTGGCGTTTAGATGCTTTGCAAACAAGCCTGGCAGCGCTATTCTGAACCTTCTATAGTTTATTGAGTAATTACTTTGGTGAGAGCCAGCCAAGAGACTGTTGCAGTAATCTAGCCTTGAGGGAACTAAGGAAGAAACCAGAAATGTTTGTAGCTTCAATAGAAAGGAAGTGTCTGACTGAACTGATCTTACGTATTTTCAGATATGCTGCCTTCCAAACATTAGACACATGGTGCTTGAAAGAAAGGATGGAATCAAAAGTCACAGTGAGGTTACTAGCCTAGGATGAGAGCTGAATCCTACAACACATGTGTAGCCAACGCTAATACTATGATTAACATCAGGATGGTGCTTTCATCCACCCATGCATTTGTTATCCTTTAAAAAAGTATGGCATGGTACTGACATATGCATCCAGCTTTGAAGGAAATGTGATGCTCCTGGCAAGACTAAAAAAAAGTGAGCTTCTTGACTCATCTTGTATTTTAGGATTTACTTTATACCAAATTTTCTGTTACTCTCTAAGACTTTCAGAGACTAAGAAATGGATTGTAAAATTTACAAACATTTGTTTTGCATTATTATGACGTTGTCCCCTTTATAGATTCGACAACAGCAGTGGACTGCATTTTCTTGTGGGATAAATAACAGAGCTATATCTTTTGGAAAAAAAAAAAACTTGCATTGGAAACTTAATAAGCATGACCAATTCTTTGAGGTAAAGTGTATACTAAGAGAAATCTCACTTCCTGTATGGGATTTTTTTATCTGCCAGAGGCATAAAAGCGTATATATATATATATATATATATATATATATATATATATATATATATATACAGAGAGAGAGAGAGAGAGAGAGAGAGAGAGAGAGAGAGAGAGAGAGAGAGACTTTCACAACTGTATTGCTTCTGTTGTTTCGTCACATTTTACACATGTTAGATGGTTTCAAAGGGAGGTAATTGCAGGCAGAAATAAAAAAAAAAAAAAAAAAAAAAATAACGCTGCCACCAAACGTTTGTGTCGTTTGGCAACACGATGATTTTCTTTTTTGTTATGAGTGTCCTCAAGCAGAAATGTGTTGAAAATTGACAATTCCAATAATCTTTTTTTCTTGATGATTGCATTTGTTGGTTTTCAGTAGCCGTGACACATTTGTGCCACTTGCTTTGCCTACCGACGAAGGGTTAAAAGCCCCCGAGACAGGAGTACGGGCAGGGCTACAACAATGGTATCCCACAGGATGAGCACTTCATTGCGTCCATGCAATTGTTCCTCTTTATCAGCGTGAGCCATGGTAATGGATGGAGGAAGCATCCACCTTTGAAGGAAATTTGATGTTCCTGGTAAACCGCTAAACAAGAACAGCTGTGCTTCTCCTCTCTTTCTCTCGAACTTCATTTGATTTCATGTACTACTATGTCGTTCGTTTTATAGACTGGCAAGAGTGCAGGATTGCATCTCTATTTGGTAGATCCAAGGGTGGGATTTAGCATGGTTGCTTTTCTTGGCACGCTTGAATTGTGCACTCAGTGAATCGTACGAATTCTTTGAGGTAAATAACACATCAAGTGGCCTCCCTTCCTGTATCTTTTTTTACTCTTCAAGTAGCCAGAAAGCGTTTATTTTTTCCTATTTATGTCGTGAGAGAATTAGAGAATGATTTAGATCTGATGTTTTATTCGTTTTCATTTTACTTGTTATTGGCGGCCTGAAACGAATATCAAACAGAATCGTGTTGAAAACTAACAGCACCAGCCATGTTCCTCACACATTTCTGCTATCTGCCGTGCCCCCTGACGAGGGGCTAAAGCCACAAAACACATGTACAGGCAAGGCGACAACAACTGTATCCTTCAGGATAGAAACTTTCCCGTACCCATGCACTTGTCATTCTTTTTAGGTGGACGGCATGGTGCGGACAGAGGAATCTGGCTCCGAAGGAAATTATATGTTCCTAGCAGGCTACCAGCATGAACAATTGTGCTTCTTCTCTCTTTCTCTTGTAATGATTTATTAATAACACAGTTCTTTTCATTCTGTTAAGGTTTTCAACAGGCTGAAGAATTGATTATTAATTTTACCAGCACTTGTTTTCCTATTCTATCACGTTGCTCATGTTATAAATTGATCGACAGTAGAGTTTGTATCTCCGTTTTACTACTACAAAGGCTACATACAGTCAAATTTTTACACACACACACACACACACACACACACACACACACACACACACACACACACACTGTAGTGACCAAGAGGAAAAGTTGGAAGTTTTTGTTTTCTTTGTATCTTATTTTGTTTTCTACACACACACACACACACACACACACGCGCACGCACACACACACACACATACACACACACACACACACACACACACACACACACACACACACACACACACACACACACACACACTGTAGTGACCAAGAGGAAAAGTTGGAAGTTATTTTGTTTTCTTTGTATCTTATTTTGTTCCTTTTCTAAAGTTATTTCCGTAAGCCATTGGCAGTAGACACAATCAGTCCATCAGAATGTTCATACTTACTGTTCTTCTTGAGTGAACTTTTTTATGAGCTTTAACATTATCTAGGCGCCAGTCTTCTATCCAGCTATACGTTTATTTTTAACATACAAGCAGATAACATGAACATACACCATAAACAATCTGTTGATTTCTTTCCCCACTATTCTCTCTCTCTCTCTCTCTCTCTCTTTTTTTTTTTTTTTTTTTTTTTTAGCGAAATTGTTTATACAAAGTATAAGTGTTTTTTTTGGATTCAGCGTTTCCAGGTTTGACGTTCAAAAGAGTTCCAAGATAAATCCCAGTTAGGAAACACATTGCTTCATTTAAAAAAAAATAGTAATCTGGGGAAACAAACTGTACTAGTACTATAAATGAAATTACATTGTATAGAAAGACGAACGTTTTCAAGGTATTCCGTTATGGTTAAAGCGGTACAGTTGCTGTGTGTGTTCAAGACTGCAGGTTTTCTAAAATGCAGAGTATCATTGAACAATACAAATAGAAAGTCTTAACAATGACTTGACAATTACTGGTTAGCAACAAAAATATTATGAATAAAAGTTTTTTGTAAGAATAGAGAACTAAAGTTAAAATCACCCTCCACATCTCTCTCTCTCTCTCTCTCTCTCTCTCTCTCTCTCTCTCTCTCTCTCTCTCTCTCTCTCTCTCTCTCTCTCTGTACTGGTCTCTCTCATCTATTGTTTCAAAGGTGCTGCTTGTAAATTTCTGTCTTTGCTTACACGATGGGGTGACTGTTCAATGATTTTCTTTCTTTTTTTCCAGAAATGTGTTATGATTTTATTGATGTGATAATGTTTATTGTATATATTTATCTATCTTCCATAAACCATTTTTTTCATGAACTATATATGCTGACCCCTCCCCTCCCACCCCTACATGTT
>JADBJO010002093.1:40000-52500 GCA_016801955.1 Conus betulinus
ATATGATCATCAGTGGACGGTTAGTCTGTCAATCAGTGGCCTTAGTAGTGTCTGAGCTGATGGCATGGGAATGAAACCGTATCGGCATGAAAAGTGTGTGTGTGTGTGTGTGTGTGTGAGAGAGTGAGAGTGTGTGAGAGTGTGTGAGAGAGAGAGCGAGAGAGAGAGAGAGAACTAAGTGGTTTCTTGTTCTTTGTCACTGTTCTAACCTAGAGAGAGAGAGAGAGAGAGAGAGAGAGAGAGAGAGAGTGAGCGCTAAGTGGTTTCTTCTTTGTCACTGTCCTAACCTGAGGAAGATCCCAGAAGTCGAAATGCATTGTGTATGTCCTGTACTCTGTCTGAGTCCTTGGCGGTAACTAAACCCTTCTCTTTTCAAATTTTTGCTTCATTTTCCGCTTTCAATCACGCCGTTTTGAAACTTATCCATTAAAGCATTTAACATCAATCTTGTGCATAGGAAAAAAAATCGCCATGCACAGAACTAGATGGTGCTACTCTATCCACAAAGATGACAATTCATGTAAATAAAGGAGGACAGTTACAGCACAACAGAAGTGACAGGCAAGGAAAGTCTGCGGAAGCAATCAGGAGAAGGTTTGTCACACCCCCTGTCCAAGCTATCGCCCCTCATTCTATAAACGTGTCAGTTTGTTCAGTCACCTGCATAAATCGTCTTGCCCCCTCAGTGTCAAGATGACGGAAGTGGTCTTTTTCGACTCGACGTATAATCAACATGCTCAATTATTATTGTTTTACTCCAGAAAAGAAAGAAAGAAAAGAAACAAACAAACAAACAAACTAACAAACTCATGTCTAAGTTGCGCTTTTGTCTGAATTGTTTATAACAAAGTCACTGGCACTGAAAATCTCCGCACGCTGTCTTTATTTACACAAGTAAGCTCTCGTATTACCTGAATAGAATGTGTAGAGAGAAAAAAAAAAATGACTGGAATTTATACGAGCAAAAACATTCGGAACCAGTCTATGGGTAGTGTGGGCAGTGTTATTGTGGACTGCGAAAAAAAAAAAAAATGGCAAGAATCTTTGTGATGCAAAGCATCCTGTCAATCGTTCGATCAGTGCAGGTTACATCCCATTTATGCAGTTTCCATGCACATGGAGCAGGTGCGTGCATTTACAGCGTTAAAAGACTGCTAGGAGAGGAGTGAAAGAAACTGTAAACCTTCAGTTGGAGTCTATATATATCAGGTGATATTAAGGGGTTGTGCTCGACCTGGCTGTCACTTTTGGAGCCAATAGTTTTACCCTGGGCAGTGTGGCTGGTAAGCACCCTTTTTTTGATAAAAGATGCTAAGAGGCTATCTCAATTGGCAGCTGCAATTCACCTTCACCCTCTTTGCCAGCGTGGTACCACCAGTCACTTGGGACGTGTGTATAGAGGATGATGGGGTCTTTTATTGGCATTGGTTCCTAGAAATGAGCACAGCAGTCATGATGAAGAAAGAAGAACTGATACTGCAATCAAAGGGAAGTATTTACCGGGTGGTTAATCTACACTTGTTTTAACTGTACAAAAGTGCTAGGGTTGTTTCTGAATGTGGACAGGAGAGTCTGAAATTCCAGCTTGATGCCATGTTGCTGATCCATAAGGGTGGCTTGCTCTTGTGCATGTCAAGTTGCAGCCTCAATGCATTGCTACATTGGCCAAGTTGACCCAACGCACCGTTGTCATCACCGACTAAATTATAACAAGAAAGAGGTGTAACAGTAACAATGTGTAGAATGATGGGTATTCTACTGCTCGGCATTGACACAACCCCACGCTGCAACGTTGTGTGTAAATGATTCCTTCAACAATGCATCTTTAGGTTTTAAAACTCTGTGAACGTCATGTATATTTATTGTTCCCTTTATTATTGGGATCGTAACCACTACCACTACCGTCATCACCATCACCACAGCAACAAATATCATTCAATCTTTGTTTCCTTGTTCATTTTGTTTGTTCTTCAAACTCTCTGTGTCTCTGTCTGTCTGTCTGTCTCTCTATCTGTCTGTCTGTCTGTCTGTCTGTCTGTCTCTCTCCTCTCTCTCTCTCTCTCTCTCTCTCTCTCTCTCTCTCTCTCTCTCTTTATCTGCGTGCTCGTGCATTTCTGTTTATGTAGGGTAGAGGACAGCAGCACGGGAAATAGGAAAGTGGAAGTGGGCATAAATGTGGTATTCAGGTAACATTTCAGCCGACCCATTTTTGACATTAGTTGTATAACACACATATTCTGATGAGTTTTGTTTCAAATGGAGATAATTGTCATTGGTTGAAGCCCATAATATATTCCCGGTCTGAAGTTATGTGGGGGAAAAATCCCAAAACAATGTGCATGCTCAACTTGGTGTTCAATAAAACAGGTAAAATGCTTACATAGACGTTCTGATTCGGTAACAATTGGTTTGTTGTTGCTGTTGTTTTGTTGTTGATTTATTGATATTATTATTATTATTATTATTATCATATCATTTATCATTACTATTTTATATATTATTATTATTTATTATTATCATTGTTGTTATTATCATCATTAACATTATTAGCATTATCATCATCGAAAAGAGAGGGGGTTATTACCGCCGAGGAAAAACAGACAAACAGAATACAGGACTAGACACAATGCATTTCGACCTCTTGGGTCTTCTTCAGGTTAGGACAGTGACAAAGAACTAGAAACCTCTCAGCTGCTGTTAGCTGCTTCTACTGTTCGTCTCACAATCAAAAATGGCCGCCAGACGAAAAACGGGAGGATGATGGGAGAGGAAGTAGGAGGGGGGAGATGGAAGGAAGGGGGGGGGGGGGGGGGGAGAGGGAAGGGTGTGTGAAATGATGGTAGATAACATTAAGAAAATAAAGGGTTTTTTTTTTTAGAAGGACAGAACGTGTATATATATATATATATATATATATATATATATATATATATATATATATATATATATATATGTATGTATGTATGCATATCAAGAATACTATTAAAACGCCTAATAAAATTTTTAAAGTGTTCAACCCCTTGGGGAGCAATATCTGTTAAAATAGTATGGTAAAAAGGAAGTTTTAAAAATCAACAGATCTGTTTCGAGCGCTGGCTCTCCTCAGGATGGTTTTGTGTCGCCTACTGCCGGTGTTATATGGCCTAATGTCACTGTTTGCACGTGCGGATTGGCTGCACGTGTTGTTCGGTTTTTCAGGTTGTTTACAGTTCAGGGTGCGTTTGCTGACAACGATTTCCATTTGTGCCTGCAGTTGTTTTACTATTTCTACTTTAGTATTTAGGGTTGCTAAGTATGGTTTGCATAGTATTAACCATTTTTTCTGTTGAACATAGGTTGCATCTTTTTGAAATGTTATTGTATGGTGATGCCCTTTTTTATGATTTTCAGGGATATGTTATAGTTTATTTTTTTGTCTTTAAGTCTCCAAATATATTTGCTCAGTTCTGTTTGGTTTTTGTATTTTCTTTGTTGAATGACTGTTTATGGTTGCATATCTGGTTTTGAAGTGATTTTCAGTGATCCTATGTATGTTTCTTTTTCATTTTCTGATGTCACAGTGGCTTGGTATACAATGTTGTTATAGAGGCATTTGTTGCTTAAGGGACACTGTTCTTTTGTAGTGCAATTGCAGGATTCCTTTCTTCACCCTTCTTTGCTGTGTTGCTTTTCATTTTGTTGGATGAATCAATTATGTTTTTAAGGTTAGGCATGCATGAATATGATAGTTTGATGGTGTTCTTGTTGAATATTTGGGACAATTTGTGTTCTTTTGGGAAGGATGTTGTCAAAATTTTTAAAATTCTTTCCCTACGTTTGTTTTTACTTGTCCATCATATGGAGGGTTGTACCATATGATTTTCCTTTTCCTGCTTTTTTTGTTTTTGTTCATGTTGTTTATGGGTTGTATTGTAGTTTGTAGCTGTAACCATATATATATATATATATATATATATATATATATATATATATATATATATATATATATACCCACCCACTTTCCTCTCCCAAGATCCTCCCGTTTCCGTTTCCGTCGGGCGGTCATTTTTGATTGCGAGATGAACAGGAGAAGCAGCTAATAGCAGCTAAGTGGTTTCTTGTTCTTTGTCACTGTCCTAACCTGAAGAAGAGCCAAGGAGTCGAAATGCATTGTGTCTAGTCTTGTACTCTGTTTATCTGTGTCCTTGGTGGTAACTAACCCCTACTGTTTTCAAATCTTGCTTCATTTTCCGCCCTCAGTCACTCTGTTTTGAAACTTTATTATTATTATTATTATTATTATTTATTGTTGTTGTTGTTGTTGTTGTTGTTGTTGTTATCAGTAGTAGTAGTTAGCAGTGGTACTATTACTACTACTATTACTATCATCATCATCATCATCATCATCGTCGTCTCGTCATCGTCAACATCATCATGTTATTGGTATCAAAGTCATTATCATTATCACTATGTTGTTTTTGTGTATGATGTCATGCAACAAGTTGGGATTTGTATACTGATAGTGATTGCTGAATCAGGTCATTTTATATCTCTGGATAGAATATGTGCGTCTGCCTGTGATTTGGCTGCTGAGAGAAAGAGAGAGAGAGAGAGAGAGAGAGAGAGAGAGAGAGAGAGAGAGAGAGAGAGAGAGAGACAGACAGACAGACAGACAGACAGACAGGCAGACAGACAGACAGACAGACAGACAGATTTGTTTTATCTCCCACACGACTGGATACCAACAGATGAAAACACTATTGCCAGTACTGTGAAGTGACTTCAGTGATCATATGTATGCCATTTGTTCGTTTATAATGTCATTTTCTATGCTTCTTTTCTGACATCACTTTCTTTCCAAATAATTTCCCAGAACGTTTCTCGATAACGAGATCCCATTACATAATACACAATGATGTTGAGGCAGGAGTTGATGTACGTCAACATTTGATTGATCCACAGGATAGCTAGAAACAAATTATGATTACGTCGTCCGGCATTGAATTCTGGGCAAAAACAGCCAACTAAAGCGAGTCACAGCAAAAGGGAAAAAAACAGATGATAAACAAAACAGAAGTGCCAACCAACATCTTGGTGAGGGCCACTTCACGGGGAGAGATTGCTGAGGATGTTCCAGCACGCCATGTCACAATCTGACGAAGTTTAACAATGGTGATTACCGTTGCTGTTATCATCACAATCATAACGACACCTGGCAAACCAAGTCCGAACACAAAGCTGTCCACACTGTCTACTAGCTCTTTGTTGGCTCTGTAAGTTTCTCGCATGGTAAGTGCCTTGACTGCTACACCTGTCACTGACTTTTTCACACATCCAACATAAAAGCGGAAAGCCACTATGAAATACAGACCAACAACTATGATGTAGATAGCAATGATATTGACCGCCATTGTTCTAGTGTGCATCAGAGCTTGATATTTGAGAGGCCTTAAGACACAGTAACATCGCTCACTGGCAATGATGGCAGTCATGATGGATGAAACATAAAGAAATCCAAATAAACCTGACAAATAGTTGTTGGCCATAAAAGTAATCATAGGACCGTAAAGTTCTTTCGGTAAACTGCAAATGCACGTGCTCAGCATGATGACACATCACGCCAATCAAGTACAGTTCGTCAGCCAGAGACAAAGCAAAGAGACACAGGTTGACACGGTCCTTGAGACCCTGTTTAAAGAACACCCCGCCATGTTGATTACGTTTCCTGGTCACCAATCAGAAACAGGAACACCAGAACAAAGGCCATCATTCTACGAGTGATCTCTTCTCCTTCTGCACTGATGATATTGTCAGGGTTGTCCCAAGGTATGTACTCCATCTCACTGAGCTCCAGTGTGAGACATACACCCTGCAGGGACGTGTTTAATGTCACAGTTTGCATATGGCTGTCCACGGTGGTCATCAAGTTGCTGGCATTCTCATTCACGCCTTTGGGGGGCAACAGGACATTCTGCATGCTGTTAGTCATACGGTTTATTTATTTCATGTTGTAGATATATACCTACTCCTCTATTTCAACACTTCTGTTGGAATATGTTCGTGTGTAACTGCATTGACACTATGTGCATAACTCATCTGGTACGGATGGTATGCGGTGCGTGTTTTGCTGTCCTACTTTCAACTGAAGAGGTTTGGATGCGTGGACGACTTTTACCCACACACACCCATACCACACTAACATAGATAGCCAGGCAACAAGTTAAGTTTCCACTTTGTTTCTGTTCGCTGCCTGAACCATCAGTCAAACAAATACATAATACGTAAAAACATGAAGAAGCACAGCATAAAGTAATAACACAAACCATCAATATACTCTCGCCACCACCAAAGGGCGCACAACATCACAGGATACTAAATTGTCACAATAACATATCTTTTTCCACTCAGCCAGTCAGGCTGGCACCCACAGCATTGTCGGCATGGACAGTCTATGCACCTGGTCGCGTCCGGCCCGAATCAACAGTCTTCACACAGTTCACTAACGAAAGCAGTTCATGGAGTCCTTCCAGGAGCTCACACACGCCCGAATACACGTCGATACGACGGAAGCGAAAGCGCTCACGGAGGTAGCTTCGTGGAGTCCTTCCAGATACGTCCACACAGCAGGAAAAACACAAGTCGTCGTCCTGACGAACTCTGAAGCCCGGTTGGCAGTGCACACACGACGTCTACTGACCCTCGGTCAGCCTCTCCATACTCTGACAGGGTAGAGACAGGGGCTAGGCACAGGATGCGCCCCACACCCGGATGGCGGTCAGTTCCAGGTCGGACCCAGGGTCTTCACTGGCACCTGAGGGAACTGATAGCTACCTTGATTATCTGGCCAACTTCCAACACATTTATCGTTCTTGTTTGTAACTAACAGTCACTCTTCACATAATAAATTTCACTGGAACTTGGGGGAAAATACCCATAACAGATTCTACAAAGTCTCAAGAGAGTGGGTGCACTACATTACAACATTAGAATTTGTTTTTATTAACACCATGATCATTTATATTGAGAGAAAGCATTTCAACATGGAACTCTTTTTTGAAGTACCAACGATACAATTATTGCATATAAAGGCACAAATTCCGTTTCACCCATTTTATCAAGAAAAAAATGTTTTGTGTTTTTAATAATAATAATAATAATGGATATTTATTTATAGCGCGAATCCTAGATTAGCTCTAAGCTCTTTACAATACAAGGACTAACGAAAACACGCACGCGCGCACGCACACATACACACACTACCCTGGAACAGACTGCCATCTGGGTGTGGGGTGCAACCTGTGCCTAGCCTGTGCCTAACTACAACTTCCTACTGTCACCCTGTATCTTGTCAAATTATAAGATATATCAAGGACACATTTTTTTTTTGCCTTTACAAAGCACACAGCTAGCTAGGCACACACACACACACACACACACACACACACACACACACACACACACACACACACACACACGAGCCGCATACTCAGGCACGGCGAAGCAGATACTCACAGTACACACGGGAAGGCAGATATGCACAACCACTCACGCGCACCTTCACACACAGGCACTCACACAAACTGTTATCTGTGTATGACCGGGACTTCTGAATTATCAGCCGAAATAGACGGTAAAAAAGATGAGTTTTTAGTTTCGGTTTGAAAACTGGAAAAGTGTCACAGTGCCTGATGTCGTGTGGAAGAGAATTCCAAGTTTTAGGAGCCAGGAAGGAGAAGGAACGATCCCCCCCTTCTTTTGAATTTGAATCTGGGAGGAACCAGGAACAACGAGTCAGAGCCAAGGGTTCTAGCTGGGCAGTATGAGTTTAGAAGGTCAGACAGATACGCTTTAGCTCCAGATTTAACAGCATTGTCACCCTGGCTTTGACCGGCAACCGGTGAAGTCTGCATAATAATAGTGAGGGTGTTCTTTGAAGGGATCTTTGAGGATTAGTCTAGCTGCACAGTTTTGAACGTGCTGAATTTTTTTGGTGAGGAAGTCGGGAAGGACTGCTAGTAGAGAACTACAGTAATCGAGACGCGAAAGCACGAGAGAAGTGGTGAGAGTTTTGGTTGCTTCAGTGGTAAGGAGATGTCGGATAGCACATATACGTCTAATTTCAGAAATCATATTTACAGATATGGTTCACCTGTGCCTTCATATCAAGATCGCTGTAGATAAAGACACCAAGTTTTTTTTTTTTTTTAACCTTTTCTGAGAAGGGAATAACAGTACTGCAGATCAGAAGTGAAGAACGTACAGAAAGAGTGGGTGTTTTGCTCCCGGTAAGCTGAACAGTAAGGCTTCGGTTTTGTCATGGTTTAGCTGAAGTTTGTTTTCAGCCATCCAGTACCGAGTGACGGATAGACATTCAGACAATCCGCTCTTCATTTGGTCGAGATCAGGGGCATTTTCCGAGCGTCTTAGCTGGGTGTCGTCGGCCAACATCTTTTATCATATCACATAATAACTAGACGTCTCAAATTACAGTTCAAGGAACGATTTTCGTTCGTCTTTTTTTTTTTTTTTTAATAAAGAATGTTCATCATCATCACTGGATGTGTCTAAATACAAATCAAGTAACGATTTCCGTTGTCCATCTCTATCTTTCCACAACAAGAATCAGAATACATTTTCCGACAATCTATGCAAAACAATTTCCACTGTTAACTTCCAGAGCTCACTAACACTCACATGATTATGATCTTTTAGGGAAAATTATACACAACACTTGTTTCAATAATACAGTGATCTAACTAGATTACTTGTCTTTCAGATCACATGTCAGTATACATATTATTTCTTCTTTCTACTCACTCATCGTCCTCTCGACTTACCTTCACTAACTACAACAACTTCTTACTGTCACTCTGTATCTCGTCAAATCATAAGATATATCAAGGAAACAATCATTCTGGGTTTTTTTTTTTTTTTTTTTGCCTTTACAAAGCACTGTAGAAATTACAATCACCTGTAGGAAAATAATCAAGTTCATTAATACAAATGCTAACTTCATTTTAATTATCAGTAAATACCTGGCTGCCACAAGACCTTTCATTCAGCCTCTCTTTAGCTGTCTGGGTCCGTTTCTGTGCCGGCAACTCTGTAGAGACTGAAGATAAGTTTTTGCTCACCTGACTTACAGAAACCGCAGGTGAGTAGCAGTCAGGTAAACAAGCCAACCAGTTTTCCAGGTTTACATGTTACGGTCAACGTGTCTCCAAAATTTGGGACTGGACGAAATGCGGTCCTTCACAACCTCTTAGTACAAAGAGCTCTGCAGGGCAGTACATTTTTTTTGTAATAACAATAATGATCATAATAATGTTAATTTATGCAGCGCCTCTTCTCTTTAAAAAATCAGGGCTTTCAGCGCTTTGCATAACCAACACATTATAATGTTATTCGATAAGACATGACAATCTAGAAAACAAGACAGGAACTTACTTTACAGAAAAGTAATAACAAGGAGCATAGTTCAAATATACGACATTAATGTATAAACATAATATTTACGCAAGCCTACACACACACACACATATCTTCGCCCTCCCCCCCCCCCCCTCCCCCTTTCACACAACACCGCACACCCACGTTCACAGACACGCGGATGCACACACGCATGCACTCACTTCAACACAGCCTGCACGCACAAGTGACACAACCACTAAGCATTCAGGCCGGCGGAAAAACACCCATTCAGGCATTCGGAAGGTGGGTTGGGAAGTGTGTGAGGTGTATGTGTTTGTGTATGTGTGTGTGTGTGTGTGGGGGGGGGGGGGGATACGACTTTTGAAAGAAGTTTGTTTTCACGGCAGATTTCAAAGTATAAGGTGAAGGTAGGTGTCTAACACTGATAGAAGGTGTATTCCAGATGGTTGGTCCTTGGAAGGAGAGAGAACGTTGACCAAAAGATTTTGTTCTGACAGAATGTGCAAGAGGCCACTGTTGGCAGAGTAACGAATTTGTCGGGATTGGGTGTAGATGTAGAGGATGTGTGAGAGATATTGTAGTCCAGTACCAGAAACAAGAGAGAGAGAGAGAGAGAGAGGAGAGAGAGAGAGAGAGAGAGAGAGAGAGAGAGACGAGAGAGAGAGAGAGAGAGAGAGAGAGAGAGAGAAAGCCAGCTTGCAGTCAATACGACTCTAGATTGGATGCCAGTGGAGGGACTGCAACAGAGGAGTGACACGTTGGCGTTTAGATGCTTTGCAAACAAGCCTGGCAGCGCTATTCTGAACCTACTGTAGTTTATTTAGTAACTACTTTGATGAGCCAGCAAGAGACTGTTGCAGTAATCCAGCCCAGAGTTGTTATGGCTTCAATGGAAAGGAACTGATTGAACTGATCTTACGTATGGTCAGACGTGCTGCCTTCCAAAATTACACACATGGTGCTCGAAAGAACAGATGGAATCAAAGTCACAGTAAGGCTACTAGCCTGGCATGAGAGCTGAACGCTACAACACACATGTATAGCCAACGCTAAAAATATGATTTACATCAGGGTGGCACTTTCATCCGCCCATGCATTTGTTATCCTTTAAAAACGTATGGCATGATACTGACAGATGCATCTGGCCCTGTAGGAAATGTGATGTTCCTGGCAGACTAAAAAAAAAAAGTGTGCTTCTTGTCTCACCTTGTATTTAGGATTTACTTTATACCAAATTTTCTATAACTTTGCTAGGGTTTTCAAAGACTAAGGCATGGATTGTTAAAAAATTGTTTTGCATTAGTATGGCTTTATCCCCTTTATAGATCGGTCAGCAGCAGAGGATTTTTACCTTTGATAGATCTAAATGTGAAATAAAAAGAGCTATATGCTTTGAAAAACTCCCATTGGAAACTTAGTAAACATAAAGCGTTTATATATTCTCTTCATACTTTCAAAACTGTATTGGTTCTTTTGTTTCTTCACGTTTTTACACATGTTTGATGGTTTCAAAGGGAAGTAATAGCAGGCAGATATTAAAGCAAAATAAGAAAAAGGAAATACTCTCTGTCACCAAACATGTGTGTCGTTTGACAACACGATGGTTTCCCTTTTTTTTTTTTTTACTTTACTATGAGTGTCCTCAGCAGAAATGTGTTGAAAATTAACAGTTCCAATGATCTGTTTTTTTTTCTCTTGATGATTGTATCTCTTTGGTTTCAGTAGCCACGACACATTTTGTGCCTCTTGCTTTGCCTACGGACGAAGGGCTAAAAGCCCCCAATCCAGGTGTTCTGCCGGGGCTAAAACTGTGGTATCCCACAGCGTGAGCACTTCGACGCGTCCATGCAGTTGTTCCTCTTTTATCATGGTAAGCCATGATAACTGAGGAAGCCATGATAACTGAAGAAGCATCCACCTTTGAAAAAAAATTGACGTTCCTGACAAAAAGCCAGCAAGAATACCTGTGACAAACAGCCAGCAAGAACACCTGTGCTTCTCCCTTTCTCTCGTAGTTCATTTGATTTCATGTACTACTGTGTCGTTCATTGAATAGACTGGCAGCAGAGCAGGATTGCATCACATTTCGGTAGATCCAAGAATGGGATTTAGCATGGTTGTTTTCCTTGACACGTTTTAAACTGTGCACTCAGTGAATGTTACGAAATCTTTGGGGGTAAATAAGGCACCAAGAGTGACTTCCTTTCTTATATTTTATTTTACTCTTCAAGTAGTCACAAAGCGTTTATTTTTTTATATCTATGTCGTGAGAATTAGGGAATGACTTTAGATATGATGTTTAGTTCGTTTCATTTTACTTGTTTTTTTGGCGGCCTTAAACGAATATCAAACAGAAACGTGTTGAACACTAACAACACCAGACATTTTCCTCATACATTTCTGCTATCTGCCGTACCCCCTGACGAGGGGCTAAAGCCACATCACACACGTACAAGCAAGGCAACAGCAATTGTATCCTTCAGGATAGAAACTTTCATGTACCCATGCATCTGTCATCCTTTTAGGTGTGCGGCATGGTGCGGACAGAGGCATCTGGTTCCGAAGGAAATTCAATGTCCCTAGAAGGCAGCCAGCATGAACAACTATGCTTCTGCTCTCTTCTCTTGCAATGATTTATTAACACCAACGTTCCTTCCATCTTGTTAAGGTTTTCAACAGGCTGAAAAATTGATTCTTAACTTTACCTGCACTTGTTTTTCCCTTTCTATCACGTTGCTCAGTTAATAAATTGATCGACTGTGGAATTTGCATCTTCTTTTCGCCACAAAGGCTACATCAGCGATTGAAAACAGTCCAATGTTTTCAACGTAGTTTTTTACCGCCAGTTTCATCAAGTAGGCCTTCCTGTGAAAAATGCCTGTGCGTGCTCGCACGCACGCACGCACGCACGCACGCACGCACGCACGAAGGCACGCACACACACACACACACACACACACACACACACACACACACACACACACACACACACACACACACAGTTACACACACACGCGCGCGCGCACACACACACACACACACACACACACACACACACACACACACACACACACACACACACACACACA
>JADBJO010002093.1:62500-72500 GCA_016801955.1 Conus betulinus
TATACACGTACTCCTCTTATTTCAACACTCCTGTTGGAATCTGTTTATACGTAATTGCAGTGACACTATGTGCATAGCTCCTCTGTTACAGATGGTGACCGGTGCGTGTTTTGCTGTCCGACTTCTCAACTGAAGAAGTTTGGATGTGTGAACGACTTTTACCTACACACACCCACACCACATGAACATAGATACCGAGGTAACAAGTTAAGTTTCCACTCTCACTTTTTTCTGTTCGCTGTCTGAACGATCAGATCAAACAAATACATAACACCTAATAAGCATGAACGAGCACAGCATAAAATAACAAAGCAAACCATGAATATACTTTCGCCACCACCAACGACACTAGGTACCACATTGTCACAGTAACATATTTTTTTTACACTTAACAGGTCTTGCTGACACCCACAGCAATGTCGTCACGGACAGCCTATGCGCTTGGCCGCGTCCAGTCCGAATTAACAGTCTTCACACAGATTACTGACGAAAGCAGTTCGTAGAGTCCTTCCAGGAGCTCCACACACAAGAACACATTTTGACACGACGGAAACGAAACCGCTTACGGAGATAGGTTCGTGGAGTCCGTCCAAGGACTCCACACACAGCACTCGTTGTTCCGACGAACTCTAAAGCCCTTTCACACTCCAGCGTGTTGCTGACCTCACACACAGGCTCTCAACGCCTCCCCCACAGGGCAGAGACGGCGGCTGGGCTCGTGCTGCACCCCACTCTGGTTGGCAGTACACACACGACGTCTACTGACCCTCGGTCAGCCGTTCCATACTCTCTGGCAGGGTAGAGACAGGTGCCAGGCACACCCCAGATGGCGGTCCGTTCCAGGTCGAAGCCGGGACTTCACCAACGCCTTGGGGACCTAATAGCTACCTTGATTATCCATCCCGCTTGCAACTTGGGGTTTGAAAATACAGATTATACAAAGTTTCAGTGTAGTGGGTGGGTGCATTACAATAGAACAATAAAACATTTCTTTGATTAATACCATCGTTGTTTACATTGGAAGAAAAGGATTTCCACATGGAACCCTTTTTTCAAAGTACTCACAATACAATTATTACATATAAAGGAACGAATTCCGTTTATCACATTTTATCAAGAACAAAATGTTTTTATCATATCACATAATCAATAGACGTGTCAAATCACATGTCAAGGAACGATGCCTTTCTATCATCATCATCATCACTATATATGTCTAAGTACATATGAAGGAACGACTTCAGTTCGTCCCTCTTTATCTTAACACAAGAACCAGAATACATTTGCCGACAATCAATGCACAATAAGTTCCATTGTTCACTTGCAGAGCTTATCAACACTGACATGAGTATGATATTTTAGGGAGAAATGTACACAATACTTTTTTTTTTTCAATAATACAGTGATATAACTAGATCACGTTTTTCACATCACCTATTAGTAAACATATTAATTCTTCTTTCTAACCACTCATCCTTCTTTCGACTTACATTCAATAACTACAACGTCCTACTGTCAACTTACATTTCGTCAAATCATAAGATATAATCAAGGAAACAATTTTTTTCTTGCGTTTACTAAGCATTGTAGAAATTATAATCACCTGTAGAAAAAAGAAACACACAAAACTGTAGGGAAAAAATCAACTTCATCAATACATATCCTAACTTCATTTCAATTATCAGTAAATATGTGGGTGCCACAAGACCTCGCCTTCACCTCTCTTCAGCGTTCTGTAGCTGTTTCTTGTGCCTGCAACTCTGTAGAGACTGTTTTGCTCACCTGACTTACACAAAACGCTGGTCAGTAGCAGTCAGGTAAACAGGCCAACTAGTTTTCCAGGTTTACCTGTTCCGATCAACGTGTCCCCCAAATTTGGGACTGGATGAAATACGGTCTGTCACACAACTCCCCCTCCTCAAAAACAAACAAACAAACAAACAAAAATGACCAAATTGTTTTTTGAAGGAGTAAACAAACGGCAGAATGCAAAATGCTAGAAATCATACATCAAAACAGCTTTACAAACTTCAGTACACACAAACAGTCACTTTATAAGGGACAGACTGATTTTCATATGAATGTGAGAGAAGATCAGCAAAAACATTCGATGAGCCTGGAACTGGCTGTGCTTCGAACGAAAACTCCTGCACCGACACCCATCGCATAATTCTGGAATTCTTGAGATTTTGACGTCAAAGGACGATGATCCGTCTGTAGGATAAACCTGACACCCAAAGGAATATAGCAGACTTCTGCACAGCCCAGACAATGGCTAAACACTGTACGCTTTCTCTCGATCCAGCAACTTTCGACTAGCGAATACGACTGGGTGAAGAACAACATCACTCTCCTGAAGCAACACAGCACCCAAACCAACAGAACTAGCATCGGTTCTGAGAACAAAACAATTACCCATTCTAGGTAACAACAACACAGGTGCAGAAGACAAGATACCCTGAATCTTCTTCAAAGCTTCAGCACACTCAGGATTTCAAGAAATAGACCTTCCAGCTTGGCCAGTATCTTTGTTCAAATCAGACAGTGGAGCACTCAAGTAGTAGCAAACACGGGAACATATCTCCTGTGTAAAAACTGATCAGCTCCAACAAAGATCTGACTTGCTTCCTGGTAGTAGGAGTAGATATCTTCAAAATCTTATCCTTGATCTTCGAGAGACGAGCTGTGATGTTGAAAGACCTCAGACAAGAAAGCGCGCCTTCACATAACTAAGATGAGCATCCCATGACACACTGTGCTGAAGAATATCGTCAAAGAAGTTGATAGCAGGAAACTGATCTAAAGAAAGCCAGCACACGCATCATACGTGCAAACACTGCAGGAGTTGACACAAGTCCAAAAGGCATCATGACAAACTGGAATAGACCCATGTGTGTTGTAAAAGCCGTCTTCAGACGATCCTCGGGCTTAACCACGATCTGCCAATAACCTTTTTTCTATCTTTGTGAAAAACTGATCATCAGCTAACCTTGCAAAAAGACTCTCAACGTCAGGAATAGGTTCAGCATCAAAGACGGTAATCTTGTTCAAAGATCTGAAATCAATGCAAAATTAACACGTACCGTTTTTTTCCCTGACCAACACAACTGGAGATTCATATGAACTATTTAATGGCTCAATGATACCAAGATCCGACATAATACCAATTTCTCTCTCTCTCTCTCTCTCTCTCTCTCTCTCTCTCTCTCTCTCTCTCTCTCTCTCTCTCTCAGCAACCTCTTTCGCATAAAAAGGGGATGTCGTAACTCTTCTTTCTGACAGAGACATCTATTGTAAGAGGGATCTTTAAAAGTATAACAGCTGAGAAAGAACCTGGTTTAGGAGTCAACATATCCTGAAAATTATCAAAGATTGCATGCAACTCCCTGGAACTGCTGTCAGACAAAGCACAATCAAACTGTACTGAATGGACATCCTCATCTGGCATAGAAGACGCCATCGGAACAGCTTAAGTGAGAATGGGTAAAGCGTCATCACAGTCCAGGACGACACCAACTGTACGAACCACTTCAGGAACAACAGACTGTGGAGAGGGATTCACAGAAAGATCAACTCCCGGAGAATACTCCAAAAGGAACCTGTTCTTGGTCACAAGTCAAAGGTGCCATCTCTGACCAAGGCACTGAAGTAGCCTGTGAAAGAAGAACTGTAGATACATTAAAAGTAGACACAGCAGCGTGATCAAATGGAGTACCGATTAGTGGAAACAGACGCAGGGCTACCGGACAAACTGTACCGTTTGATGCCGTCAACATACTTCGCTACATCCATAGTCACTCAAGGCCAAAACAACTTGTTAAGGACTGTAGACAGAGTACGCCGAGAACCACAATGACCCTAGAAAATCAGATCATGCGCCACAGACAAACACTGTGGGTCGAAGTTCAACAGGAACAACAACCTGATCAAAACCAGCCGCCGTGGCGAAATGTTTAGCGTCGCGGACTCCCGGCTGGAAGGTCGTGGGTTCGAATCCCATCAGAGTCATGTGGGTTTTTCTGCCCCGACCGGCTCCTACCCAGATTTGAGTTTGCTGCAGACTCAGTTGGGAAGACTGGTACTACACAGTCGAGTTTGATCCACTTAATGGATGCGTTTCTGACAGTGTTGCTCAAATTTCCTGACCAACACTGCAGGTGTCTGTATCTCTCGGGCCTGGTTGACGCCGGGATATATTGTGAAAGAGAGCATAGAGTACCGCCCTGTCATGTAATCTCAGACTGAAATGGAAATCCGTAACATCATCTTTATCATCCTCATTCTCATAGAACCGCATTAAAAAAAAATGTCTCAAGTTCTGTTCCCCTTCATGCCCTGCTCTCATGGTGACCTCAATTTCCATGTCCTCTCCACGTCTGTGGCCATGGTTTGGTTCCGTCGGGGTCACCGGTATTGGCGAGTCCATGTGGGCTGTCGTTGGATGGGCGTGGTGGCGCCCTCTGGAGGGAGAGCTCTCCCTCACGCTGGCTCCGTGACTAAGCAATTATTGCCGTCAGTAGGGGGCTTAGTAGGTGGTGTCCTGCGTGTGTTAGATCAGAAAAAAACGCTACTGAACACCACTAAAGTGACTCAGCATGAGTGTAGTGTCTCCTCCAGTGGGTTGCCTCTTGACGACTTGACATTGACTGCTCCCTGTGGATTGCCGGTGCCGGGGTTGCGGCGGGGGCGACCAGGCTCTGACTGTGGACGGGGTGTCGGAATGAGCGGCGTGGGTGCACTGCCTCTGAGGTGGCACAGAGTTTGGGATAGGAAAAAAAAAACACCTTCCTGATCAAAAGAGATATCACTTTTGATAAAATGCCTGTGCAGAACACCAGCAGACATGTAGTAGTAAAAGACAGTTGTAACTAACCTCTTCACCTCACCGGAAGACCCTAACTGCAAGCACGACTTTCAATGACACATCATCCTTCTGTTTCTGAACAAGATCACAACGGGAAATGCTAAGATCATCAGGGATCTGACACAAAAGCTTTTTGTCCACAACATGCTTAGCTCTAGCCCTTTGTAACAGCGGGTAAAGAGAAAGGCTCGCTGGACACATCACTGGACTTACCACTTACAGAAACTCCAGGAACATTACCCACAATGTGATAAGCGACATGGCTATCCAAGACACAACAAACTAAATCGCCAAAAAAAATAAGGACAACTGACTGAAACTGTAGCCAGTGGAAACTCATCCACACGGCCACCAAATGCAACATCCTATCATCTGACTGTCCGAAACTAACCATTTGCGAAGACCACAGACAGTAGCATCAGTATCACGCAGAACAGAACTCGAAGTGTCATTCACCGAACCAGACTCCACATGTAATTTGCCTGTGAACTCGCCAGCAGCTTCACAAGCAAAAGGAGTATCAAGAACAAATAAGCAGCACTGGAATGTTTACCGTCAGCTGAGTTCTGGACAACAGTAGAGCCGCCAACCACAAAAGGACATTAATCTGGGTGGCTAAGAGTACAAATTCTGCAAGGGTTTCTAGCAGACTTTCATGGAAACTTGGCAGCAACATGTCCTGTCTTCTTGCACAGAAAACACTCAACACTTGCAGGCTGATCAAAAGCACTTCCTGAGGAACTCTTACTACCAGAGTATGACGGGCAACACGACCACGGTAACGGTTACTACCAAAGTTGTTTCCACGACCAGCAGAGGAACTCGGGTTCTCACCAATGCTCTGAAAAGTAGAGTACCTGTGTCCTCTATGAGACTGACCACAGTATGGAGTTGTATTAGACCGCCCAGAAGTTCCATAAGCAACAGAAGCAAAAATGTTTTCATCAGCTTTCCTAGAAAGTATCTTAGCGGGATGAGCACGTCTGTATGACTCAGCAGACTTAATCATGTCACCAAAATATTTCTCATCCTTTTCGCACAGAAAAGTGATTAAGTCTTTAGAGTCAGACTCCAAAACCTCTTCTCGCAAGATAAGATCCACCAGACCTTCAAAAGACTATCAATCTTTGGAAATGAAACCCAACGGTCAAACAAACACCTACGCTCAACCGCAAAGGTTTCGAAAGGTTCATCTTAGCTAGGCTTAGCCTCACGGAAACGCTTACGAAAACCATCTGGAGTACATCAAGTGAGGATCACCAGATAGTACGGATGGTGTGCAGTCCAGGTTTTGCTGTCCAACTCTCACTGGAAAAAAAGTTTGCGTGCGTGTACGACTTTTACGTACATACACCCACACCAGACGAACATAGATAGCCAGGCAACAAGTTAAGTTTCCACTTTTTTTTCTGTTCGCTGAACCATCATATCGAACAAATACATAATAAATAATGAGAATGAACAAGCACAGCATAAAGTAACAACACAAACCATCATATACTCTCGCCACCACCACCGAGCGCACAACAATACTAGCTGCTAAACTGTCACAATAACATGTTTTCCACTCAGCAGGTCAGGCTGGCACCAATAGCTATGTTGTCATGGACAGCCTATGCACTTGGCCGCGTCTGGCCTGATTCAATAGTCTGCACACAGATCACTCACGAAAGCAGTTCGTAGAGTCGTTCCAGGAGATCCCACACACCAGAACACACTTTGACACGACGAAATGGAAAACGCTCATGGAGATAGGTTCGTGGAATCATTCCAGGGACTCCCACACAGCAGGAAAAAAAACGCAAGTTGTCGTCCCAACGAACTCTGAAGCCTTTTCACACTCCAACACGTTGCTGATCTCACGGACAGGCTCTCACATCCCCCCCAACCCCCCCCCCCACCTCAAGCGGTTGGCAGTAAACACACGACGTCTACTGACTCTGGGTCAGTCGTTCCATGGATAGAGACAGGGTAGAGACAGGGGCTGGGCACAGGGTGCACCCCACACCCAGATGGCAGTCAGTTCCAGGTCAGAGCCGGGGCTTCACCAACACCTCGGGGAACTGATAGCTACCTTGATCATCTAGTCTACTTCCAAACACATTTATCGTTCTTGTTTGTAACTAACAGTCACTCTTCACATAATACACCTCACTCAAACTTGGGGGAAAATACCCATAACAGAATCTACAGATTCAATGTAGTGGGTGCATTACAATAGAACAATAGAACATGTTCTTTGATGAACATCATGATTGTTTACATTTAGAGAAAGGATTTCCACATGGAACCCTTTTTCAAAGTAACAACAATACAATTATTACATATAAAGGAACGAATTCCGTTTGTCCCATTTTATCAAGAAAAAAAAAATGTTCTTGAAGAAAAAGAAACACCCGAAGGTGCTGGGGAGGACCCAGAGAAGCACTATCTTCACCTGCCTTTAGAGCAGTCCTGTACCACCCTTGGAGGCCTGCGCTGTGTTGACGATGGGTACAGGCACGCGCAGGACACTCCATTAAGTTATCAAGGGACATAACTGCTCCAGAACAGAGGTAAATCAGACTACAGGATGCAACTCATAGCAGCCTTAAAGTAGCGTCCCCATGGGTGTACTAGCCCGTATTTCATGACTGCAGAGCCCACCGGCGAACAACACCACCCTCCAGCTGTCGAGCACACCCCACAGACCCAACCACCCCTGCCCACGGACAGATGAAGACAGTGCCACTCCAGTTCTTTATTATATCACATAACGACTACATGTGTCAAATTTTATTTCAAGGAACGATTTTCGTTCGTCCCTTTCTATGAAAAAGGAATGTACATCATCATCATTGGATGTGTCTAAACACATATCAAGGAACGATTTCAGTTCGTCCCTCTTTATCTTTCCACAACAAGAATCAGCATATATTTTCCGACTATCGATGCACAATAATCTCCAATGTTCACTTCCAGAGCTCACCAACACTCACATGATTATGATATTTTAGGGAAAAATATAAACAACACTTTTTGTCAGTAATACAGTGATTTAAATAGATTACTTGTTTTTCAGATCACATATCAGTATACATATTAGTTCTTTTTTTTCTACTCACTCATTCTCTCGACTTACATTCACTAATTACAACTTCCTACTTTCACCCTATATTTCGTGAAACCATAAGATATAATCAAGGAAACAATTTTTGTTTTTGCTTTTCCTAAGCGCTGTAGAAATTACAAGCACCTGTACACGCACAAGTGACACAACCACCGGGCGTTCATGCATGCACGCAAATACCCATTCAGGCATTCGGCCGGTGGATTGGGAAGTATGTGTGTGTGTGTGTGTGTGTGTGTGTGTGTGTGTGTGTGTGTGTGTGTGTGTGTGTGATGTGGGGGAGGTTAGGATTGTTGAAAGAAGCTTGTTTTCATGGCATTTTCAAAGAAGGTGAAGCTAGTGACTGATAGAAGGTGTATTCCAGACAGTTAATCTGTCGGAAGAACAATGAAGTTGACGTGATGGGTGTAGATGTGGGACGATGTCTGAGAGATACTGTGGTCCAGTACCAGAAACAGAAGAGAGGCAGATAGAAGCCAGCTTGTAGTCAAGACGACTCTAGATTGGAAGCCTGTGGAGGGACAGCAACAGAGAAATAACATGTTGGCGTTTAGATGCTTTGCAAACAAACCTGGCAGCACTATTCTAAACCGTCTGTAGTTTATTGAGTAATTACTTTGATGAGCCAGTTGAGAGACTGTTGAGTAATCCAGCCTTGAGAGAACTAGGGAACAACCAAAGGTTTGATGGCTTCAGTGAAAAGGACATGTCTGATTGAACTGATCTTACGTATTTTCAGATATGCTGCCTTCCAAAACATTAGACACCTGCTGCTTGAAAGAAAGGATGGAATCAAAAGTCACAGTGCGGTTACTAGCCTTGGTTGAGAGCTGAACCCGCAACACTTGTATTGCCGACGCTAAAACTATGATCACATCAGGATGGCGCTTTCATCTGCCCATGCAATTGTTAGCATTAAAAAGTATGTCATGGTGCTGACAATTGCATCCAGCTCTGTAGGAAATGTGATGTTCCTGGCAGACTCAAAAAAAGAAAGAAAAATGGCTCGGATTTACTTGATATGAAATTTCCATTACTTTGTTAAGGCTTTTGAAGACTAAGGAATGGATTGTTAAATTTACAAACACTTTGTTTTGCATTATTATGACGTTGTCCCCTTTATAGATTGTGAAAACACAGGACTGCATTTTCTTTTGATAGATCCACATGTGGGATAAAAAAAAAAAAAAAAAAAAAAAAAAAACGAGCTATATGCTTTGTTAAACTTGCGTTGGAAACTTAGTAAACATGACCAACTCTTTGAGGTAAAGAGTATACTAAGAGTAATTTCACTTCTTGTATGATTTTTTTTTTATCTGCCAGTAGGCATAAAGCGTTTATATATTCTCTTTTATACTTTCAAAACTGTATTGGTTCTGTAGTTTCTTCGCATTTTACACACATGTTAGATGGCTTCTAAAGGAAGTAATTGCAGGCAGCAATTAAAACAAAAAATAAGAAAAAAAAAAAAACAGAAATAACTCTGCCGCCAAACGTTTGTGTTATTTGGCAACACGATGATTTTTTTTTTTTTTCAAATTTTATTATGAGTGTCCGCAAGCAGAAATGTATTGAAAATTAAGAGTTCCAATAAACTTTTTTTCTTGATGATTGTATATGTTGGGTCTCAGTAGCCACGACTCATTTGTGCCACTTGCTTTGCCTACGGACGAAGGGCTACCCCCCCCTACCCCCCCCCCCCCCCCCCTCCAAATCAGATGTACAGGCAGGGCTACATACACCATAAACAATCTGTTGATTTCTCCCTCACTATTTTTTTTTTCTTTTTTTTACATATTTTTATTGTTTCACGAAACTGTTTACACAAAGTATAGGTATTTTTGGATTCTGCGTTGCCAGGTTTAACGTTCAAAAAGGGTTTCAAGTTAAATGCCATTCAGCAAACACATTGCTTAGTTAAAAAAAAATAGTATTCTCTAAAAAAAACCAAAGTACTAGTACTATAATTTAAATGAAAATTGTATAGAGAGACGAACGTTTTCAAGATATTCCGTTCTGGTTAAGCA
>JADBJO010002093.1:77500-95974 GCA_016801955.1 Conus betulinus
CAAGCAGTTTCTGGCCTCATGTCTCTCAAAGGGATTGACGCCGAAAGGCTTAGAGCTTCACTTCGCATTCTCCGATTACCTGATGATCCTAGTCTGATCAACAACATCAGATCGACTTTGACTCATGCAGAAAAGACCATCATACGCGCCTGCACTGAGTTCTACGAGGCAGCAGCCCCAGACTTGGATGATAAACTGAAAATCACCAAAACCATGCTGAAAGACACAGTGAGTGAACGTGAGTATGAGGCCGCTCTTCATAGCCTGCGCTATAAAGAAGAGTATTTGGCAAGAACTTGTAACCAAAGAAAAATGAACAAACTAAGACAGCTTGAAAACAGCAGGGGCCTATCACCACACAGGGCCCAGCATGCTGCTGTTAGCCCTGAAAGAACTGACAGTAGGCAACAACACGCAACCAGAAAGTATCAGTATGCCGATCTCCCCTGCACCAGTACACACGATCGATCAGCTTTCATTGGAACACCCAACCGGGCTGACAGTGAATGCAAAACACAGTTAGACGCTACCAGAACGACAGAAAATGTCAGCAAGCCGCCGACCTCTCCTGTATCAGTACACAATCAGACTTTCACGGCAACACCTAACCACTTTGAGAGTGAGCACAAAACACAGTTAGACGCTACCAAAAACAATAGTCTCTCTGCTGCACCAGTGCAGTCACAGGGTCAGCATGCCTCTCAGCCATCCATCTAGGGTGCGTAAAACGGAATCGCCGATTTCGACGAAGACACGTCATTAACCCTGAACCGGGTCATGTTATCAACATATCATCTGTGACTCTATCAGATGAACAACGCAAGGTCCTCTCCTTCGGCCCCAAGTTCTGCCCCACGCCAACATCGTATGATGAACGACAATTGGTGGATGACATGAAGGAGGGGATAAGGCGACTACGCCTGAAGGAATTCTTCTGTGATGAAGACGCCCCTGCAAGATTGCCAGCTACTTTGAAGTTCTACAAAAAGACCTACTGGCAACCACCTACTGGCAGGGACAACGCCCTTGAAGCGTACTGTAACACCATTGAAACACTGGTGGACAACCACATACCCCAACCACCTAAACATCGAAACCTCAGCAAGGATGAACGCAGGGCCATCAAAGAACTGAAGAAGCTGGTTCAGAGTAGAAGGTGAGAATTACACCTGCTGATAAGGGGGGAGCAGTAGTAGTGCAGGACTTGGATCAGTACAAAGCCGAGGCGCAACCCGCCAGTTGAAAAATACTGCACATTATGAAAAGCTGCAGCAAGACACTTCAATCCAAATTGCACAAGACTCCAACGGACACTTTGCAGATCTACGTGATGCCAAAGTCATTGATGAGAACTGCTACAAATGGGGCAAGATTGTAGATGTCAACGCAGTCAGGACTCACCAGTTCTATCACCTACCCAAGGTTCATAAAGACCGCCAGAATCCGCCTGGAAGACCTATCGTCTCTGGAGTCAATGGACCTACTGAGAATCTGTCAAAACTGGTAGACTTTTGGCTTCAGCCTGTAGTCCGTTCTTTACCATCATACGTGAAGGATACTACACATTTCCTACAAATTCTGGAAGACTGGAAAACCACGAGTGGACCTTTGCCTGAGGGCACCCTGATTGTCACTGTACTGTAGATGTGTGTAGGACTTTATACCAACATTCCTCATCATGAAGTTGGTGAATCCCTGGCAGAAATGATGAGTGAGTTTGGTCATATTACAGACAAGATCCCCAGTACCACCAAACTACTGGACATTGTAAATCACATCCTGTCTAACAATGTCTTCAACTTTGACGGAGAGCTCTACCGACAAATACACGGACAGCGATGGGCACGCCTATGGCACCATCGATCGCCAATGTATTCATGGGCTGGTTGGAGAAGAGGATCTTGGCACAGTCTCCATGGCATATGATCTCGCCAAGTGGCGTAGATACATCGATGACATCATCATGTTGTGGATGCAGGGTGAGCAGAACTTGAAGGAGTTTCTGACCTGGCTAAACATGCAGCATCCAACGATCAAGTTCACTGCCAATTATGGAACAGTGGCTATCCCTTACCTGGATGTCAGCATCAGCATCGAAAACGGTCAGATCACCACCGACCTGCACACCAAAGAAACTGATGCGCACATGTACTTGCCGTTCAACTCATGTCACCCACGACACTGCATGAGGGGGATACCATACGGACAGTGCCTACGTATACGCCGCATTTGTTCTGAGGACAGCAAGTTCCAGCAGAGAAGCAAAGAATTACAGCAAAGATTGATCAAGAGGGGCTATCCAGCAACGCTTGTGGAGGCATCCATTGAGAAGGTGAAAGTTATCTCTAGGAGTGACGCTCTCAACTACGTGAGAGCAGAAAGAACAACGCAGAGAGAGTGCCGTTCATCATCACCCATAACCCTTCGAATCCTCCACTTGGCCAGTGGCTCAAGACATACATGAAGGTCCTCCATACAAGCAGGAGGATGACCACGGCTGTTCCATTACCTCCAATCGTGGGGGAAAGAAACTGTACCAACCTCCGCAAACTGCTGATGCCTTCATGCTTGCCCCCTGATGTACCTCAGACTGGTATTGGCGATCGAGGTGAAGATGCACATGAAGATGCAACAGGTTGCCACAAATGTGACAAACGACGGTGTATCATCTGCAAAGAACATCTGCAGGAATCACCTAACTTCACCAGCGTCAGGACGGGTCAATCTTTTAACATCATCAGAGATTGTGGTCTGCTGCACTTCCACAATCTGGTGTACTTGATTGACTGTGCAGCGTGTCATGATGTGCAGTATGTTGGGGAGACCGGCAACACCCTGCGGAGCGCTTCTATACCCACAGGTACGACATCAGGCACAAGAGGACACACTTTGGTTGCCAAACACTTCAATGGCCCTGGTCACCAGTTGACCGACCTCCGCTGCACAGTCATCGAACTCATGAAAAGTCCGGACATCAATAAACGAAGAGAGAGGGAGAGGTTCTGGAGATACAAGCTGAAGACGAACTATCCACAAGGGCTCAATGTGTGGGACTGAACAGAGAAACGGAGGATGATGGAGTTGTGCACGAGAGAGAGAGAGAGAGAGAGAGAGAGAGAGAGAGAGAGAGAGAGAGAGAGAGAGAGATGATGATGTCACAGATAAGGTCACCAATGGACGTCATTTTTTCTTTTTGTGTTTTTATTGAATTTAATTTCAAAAAGAATATCAGTTCTAATTTTAGAGTTCCAGTGCTTTAATGATTGTAAAACTGATTTTGAATCAACACAAAATAGCACACACTATAAAATGATACTGGCGTGTCATATAAGATATAATTCAGAGCTTTCATAATTGCATATAGCTCTAATTTATGAATTGAATATTCTTTGCCTAGATAGAAAGACTTTTGCACATTTAAGGATGGTATAGTGAATCCAGCACCACTGTCAGACGTTTCCATTATTGAACCATCTGTAAATATTTTTTAATGATTTGGATAAGTCTTTTCGAGATGTTCTCGAACTTCATTTACTAGAATATTTACATTGTCATCTTTCTTCAAAGTAGTATATTCATCATCAATTTTTGCGTTGAGATGCTCCCATGGGGGCATTTGAGGGACAATGGGAACCTCCGAAATTGCATCAATATCAATACTACATTCTGACATAAGCTCACAAGTGAAATTTCTAATTGGCTCTATGTATGATATATTTTTAGACCGTTTTGGGGTATTCCTTGTTGGAATCCGTAAGAATTTCATCAGTAACAGAGTTTTTTACAGACAGGCCTCTTACCACGTATTTGGACACATCCAAAGTTCGTTGTTCATTAAGAGGTAAAAATGTTTGTCTCTCCTTATAGCATTTCATTGTGTTTGTGTGCACTGGAACACCCAAAGCTAATTTTAAAGCTTTACTATCTAAGCTTTGCAGTTTCTTTAAAAGGTAGTTAGATGCAGAGAAGTATACTTCCTGTCCATATATTAATTTTGATCGGACAAACGATGTATATAAATGTAAAAGTGCGGTACAGTCTTGACCCCATGGTTGACAACATATAACTTTTGAGCAAATTTAATCTTTTCCTAGCTTTATCTATCACATTTCCTATATGTTTTTTCCAGTTCAGCTTCGGTGTTAAAAACACTCCTAAGAACTTGACTGTTTGCTTATATTGTAGAACATTGTCGTCAAGAATAAGGTTGGGGAGAGCCTTTGGGTTTTCGCCATTATTAAAAAAAAGCATTAAACAAGTTTTCTCACCAGATAATTCAAGACCGTTCTCTTTTCATGTAAGCAGACAATCTGTCCAATTCTCCTTGATACATTGTCTGTATAAATTTTACTGCCCTTTTATTCGAGTGCTTCCTTAATGAAGTATTAATCCAAATGGCAATATCATATGCATACTGCATTACATTGGTGGTTTTTGACAATGCCTTTGGGAGATCATGTATAAGGATCGTAAATAAAAAGTGCAATAACAGATCCCTGAGGAATGCCCATATCTATTTTCCTGAATGATGAATATATTTTTCCCAATTCGTGTACATATATTTCTTCCTTCTAGGAAGTTTTTTTTTTTTTTATATAATCATCACATATTCCCAGAAATACCAATATTTTTTAGTTTATACAATAATCGAGCATGCCAGACACTGTCATATGCTTTCTTTACATCAAGACACGGTCATATGCTTTCTTTACATCAAAGAATGTAGCTAGTGTACTTTTTCTGCGTGAAAATTGCTTTTTTATATGAGAAGTTAGTTTCACTAAATGATCAGTTGTGCAACGCCCTTTTCTGAATCCAGCTTGCTGGACTGGAATAATGTCATTTTTTTTTTCATAATAATATAATAAACGTGTTTGTACAACTTTTTTCAAGAAGTTTACCAACATGGGATGTTAAAGCAATAGGTCTATAGTTATTTACAGATGTTCTCGCTTTACCTTCTTTTGGTACTGGTACTACCACTGAACTTTTCCAGATTGTAGGAATAGTGCCCTACGTCCAACATTTTTGGAAAAACGAATGTAGTAATATTTTCCACGAAGAAGGCAAGTGACGAAGAAGCTCGTAAGAAATACCAGCTAGGCCCACTGCCGAATCATAGATGTAATGGATTCTATCGCTTCAAGAAGTTCTGATGATTGTAATGGAGAATTTAAGTAGTTATTTTTGTCTGGTATGGGACTCTTATATTATTCTTTTTTTGTTCCTCTTTATGTCTATGGTACTTGATTTCTGCTGGAAGATTTACAGCTCGACTATTTTCCGAAAAGAAATGGTAGAAAACTTCCGCCCTTATCCATTGTGCTTGGAAATTCTTTTGTTAATTTTACAGGGGGTAAGCTTGTGTTTTGTAACAATTTTTCATTTGTTTTACTTTTTTCCAAACTTTAAACATATCCTTCGATTCTTTTACTTCGGTCTCACAAAAAATTTCTGCCCAGTATTTCTTTTTAGCTTGAGCAATAATTTTATTACATTTGTTCTTTTTTCTTGCTTCATAAAGACAAGACTAAATTTTCTTCTGTCTTATTTCGTAACCAAGCCTTGTAACTTTTTCGCTTTGATTTAACAGCTAGTCTACATTCTTCCGTCCACCATACATTACCCACATATTTACCAATCTTTTTAAATTTACATTTAGGGATAGAATGCTCGGCTGCTAACAGTATGACTTTGCTGAAATTAGAATGAAATAATTAACATCATCGTTCTCAATAAATTTGTGTTATACGATGCAAGAAAAATCTGGTAGGCATCCCAGTTGGCAAGTTTGTAATTAAACTTTGGAATTTTGTTTTCCGATGTCTGTTACATCATTATTTATGTCATCATCAAAGATTATAGTAATGGGGAGATGATCACTTCCCAAACAATCTCTTATCATGCTTCCTTTTGTATCGTGTCCTGCCCATGATAGGTCTTCTGCTACGACTGATTTAATCCACGGAGAGATCAGCCGCCATGTTGAACCGGAAGTCCTCGACTGTGAGATCTGAAGGGGAACAGTGCAGGCAAAACTCCAACGGCCGTACCTTAAAATGTATGGATGTTTAGATCTAATTCCTGGTCACACACTGGACTCCCTAACTACATGTTATGTGTGTTTTTGAAAACTAAAACGAAAGTTTATGTGCGAAAATTGTGCATCAGGCTTAATGAGTCCTGAACTGATGAAAGAAATACAGCAAGAAAGAGGTGAGTCTGTTCAACGGGATAGACCTACTTTTAGCGCTTGTTCCGATGTTGGCAACCAGACGAAAAGTGACCCGACGAAAGACAACAGTACAACAACCAAATCAAACACAGCTTCTCAGACCGAACTTATAAAAACGAAAGAGAGTCTGATGAACGAAATGAATGCGTCGATTCTAGATTTAAAAAGACGATCTCAAAACAAATCAACGAGCTGCATGAAATAGTCCAGAGCGCGAACGTGGCTGCGCGGTCGGCGGCGGACAGTACAACAAACGTCGTCGAGGCCCAACATGTGGCATCTGCTGCGGGTGTAGCAGATACCACGCGTCTCGGGACCGTGTCACGGATGACCAGTGGTGGGAGGCCGACATACTCGGACATTGTCAAGAGCAGGGCTAAAAGGTCTGCAACGAAGGGATCTACGGCATCTGATGACGTTAAAAACGATGACGCGAATNCAGTGGTGGGAGGCCGACATACTCGGACATTGTCAAGAGCAGGGCTAAAAGGTCTGCAACGAAGGGGTCTACGGCATCTGATGACGTTAAAAACGATGACGCGAATAAAAATGACGCTAGGGGGATGGATGAGGGAAAAGAACATTCAGAAAAAGACAAAATTAACCCTTTACGTGCTACAAGCAAACAAAGAAATAAAGATCACCAGCAAAAACACGAACTTTCTTCGCATTCATTGCAGTCTAGAGGTTCCACAGATTTACCCGAAGTTGTTGTATTGCACGACTCGGTGCTAAACGGTATATCCGCTCAAAGACTGGGTGCAGCTTATGGATTGTATATCAAGAAAAAAGAAAACGACCACAATTGATCAATGCAAGAAGGCTTTACTGTCTGACTCTATCGACAATGCAGACGTATTTGTGCTTCATGTTGGGGTAAATGATCTCAAAGACACATGTGATCCAAAAGAAAAGGCATCTAGTTTCATCAACTTCGTGAAAGAATTACAAAAGCGTTATCCTCAAACTCGAATTGTTGTTAGCAAGGTCGCCCCAACTAAGATAAAAAAGCTAAACATCAAAAGAGAAATCTTTAATGACGAAATACATTGTAACCTTTCCGGTCAAAATAACGTGTCGTTCGTGTCCCACGAAAACATCACAAACAACACTCAGTACATGTGGGACTTAATCCATCCCTCAGAAAGGGGTCTCAGCGTGTTCGCAGGCAACCTTGGTCGTCATCTTCATTACATGTACTGGAGAAAGCAAAGACAACCCGGTCATCGCTACAGCTCTCGTCGCCCCAGGGATAATCCACCCCGTCCATATCACCAGGGCAGGAGGAACTCTTTCTTACTGCGCATGGAACATCGGGGACGAGATTACCTGTACAATTACCGAGCCCAGTGAAAGTCTTCTGTCTACGTATTTCTGTTGGACTGTTATAAGGCTGCCATTTTCATAGTCGCATGATTGTTTATAGTACATTAGTCACTGTCCTGTTGATAGATTTTAGGTATTGCCACACTGAATTTCAGTTTTTGGTGTTTGCAAAGTGTGTCTGTTTCATTTTAATAGGCTATTACTGTGCTTTACTTTATTTGCAGTTTTCTTCTGTTTCTTTATTATTATTCTTTAACTTTTTGATGGAAAAAAAGACAAATATTAGTATCCTGCAATGGAATTGCCATTCAATCACTACCAATATAATACACCTTCAACAACATCTTGAGAACAACACTTATATGGGTCATCATCCTTCAATCTCTAAATGTGACAAAGAAGGACTTGCCACGATTGGACCATTTCTTCTATCCACCAGTGTGCCAAGAAAGTGATTGTGCTGCGAAAATGTCTGTGGCAAAGAAACTCATTAACATAAATGTGGGTAACAAGCTCATTCTTTGGATAATTGATTTTCTTACACAGAGGACACAGTCTGTTCGATATCAAAGTGTTGTTTCGTCTTCCAGAGTCATTTCAACTGGCGCACCCCAGGGTACTGTTTTATCACCAGTGCTTTTTACTCTGTACACAAATGATTGTTCAGGAAGTGATTCAACTTTGTACATTAAATATTCAGATGACTCAGCACTTGTAGATCTTTCCAACTCTGATTCTGTTTACTTCAAGGAGGTTCAAAGATTTGTTGACTGGTGCGATCATAACTATCTTGATCTGAATGTAACAAAAACGAAAGAAATGTTGATTGATTTTAGAAAGAATCCAAAAGCTGTACCACCACTTTTTATCAAAGGTGCTGAAGTAGAACGTGTTGAATCATACAAATATTTAGGAACTTTTATAGATAATAAGCTGAATTTTAAATCCCATGTTGAGTATGTCCACAAAAAATGTCAAACCAGATTATATTGTCTTCGCAAGCTGCGATCATTTCATGTGAATACTGACATTCTTCGGATTTTATTCATGCTTCTTGGAATCTGTTCTAACTTTCTCATTTATGTGTTGGTATGGTGGGTTGACTGTGAAGAGCAGAAATGTGCTTGGAAAAGTGGTGAACGTGGGAGGAAAAATCGTTGGTGAGAGAGAAAAAAAGTCTGAGTGAGCTATATAGGTGCCGTGTTAGTTGTAAAGCGAAGAAGATTACGTGTGACCAGACCCATGTCCTTGCAAATCAGTATGACCTTCTTCAGTCAGGACGAAGATATCGATCGGTTAAATGCAGAAGTGTCAGATTTAAACAAAGTTTTATTCCCCTGTCCATTGATTTCTTGAACCGAGAAGATGTTTAATTGAAATCCAAATTCCTCTATATGATGTATGTCATATGTGAGAAAATGGGTAATGTGGCTAAATTATTGTTTATTTGTGTGAATGTGTGTGACCACAAATTAATTTCTCAAATTGAGATAATAAAGTTTACTTGACTTGACTTGACTTGACTTGATATTAATGACCAATTATTTTACCATCCAATCCAGTCGCCTGTACCAAAGGACACAACAAACTTGTATTCTTGTGCAGCGCGTGTCCGATTTGACAAATCGTTAGTTTTGAATATCGTTTCGGTGTATTTCCCCAAAGGTATTATTGATTGCAATTCTGACTGGCTACGTTCGTTAAATACTACAAATGATAAATGGTTAATAGCAGGGGACTTTAATGAACATGCTCCCTTTTGGGATCTATCTTGCGTCAAAGTACCTCTAATCGCTTGGTTGAGAATATTTCAGATTCTCCCACTTTTTCTTTTAAATGACGGAAGTGTCAAGACTGCCTGATGTTCCCAGCCACAAACCATCGGCAATCGATCTGACCCTAATCTCTCCAAAGTTAGTTCCTAGCTGCAAATGGCAATTACACGATAACACTTTGGAAGTGATCATATTCCTATTATTCTTACTTTTAGAGGATTTGAAGTTAAGCACAATGATGTAAAGGATAGAATTCCAAAATTTGATTATAAACGAGCTGACTGGGCCAAATTTGAATCTGTTCTAAGGTCTTACGATGTCAGTTCTTTTGATAAATCAGACATTGAATCTATGTATTCTCATTTTACAGAGGCAGTTTTAAATGCTGCAGACAAAGCAATTCCCAAAAATTAATGTGTCAAACTCTTCGAAACACGTTGGTAAAGTATGGTGGACAGATTCGTGTAAAAATGCTGTAGACAAAAACAAGAACACCTTTAAATTGTATGCTAAAGTTAAAAAAGTGAAAGGCAGTGTTCCTGTCAAATCTGCTAAAAACCAAAGAAACAGAGTTATAGAAAGTGCTAAAAGCAACTATTGGTCAACGTTTTGTTTTAATGAAATAAGTGACCATAAAGATAAAAGTAAAATTTGGAAAAAGATCCATGAAATGAAAAATGGGATTCATCTACCAGAGTATCCAATTATTGTAGGTGATGAACAATTTCCTTCAGAATATCAAAAAGCTGAGGCATTTGCTGACACCTTTGTAAAGAATAGCTCTTACAATAGTCTATCAGACAAATGCAGAACTTTGAGGCAAAATCAATCACAAAATGACATATATAATGACCCTGAAAAAAAATAATTATCACTACTTGAATGCTGAAATTACTTTCCAAGAATTACTATCTGCTATCAGTTCATTACCTAAGACCAAGAAAACTTCTGTTGGTCTGGATGCCATTTCCAATGAGTTGATAAAACATCTTCCAGAAAACTTTTTGTTGTTTTTACACGGAATTATTAGTAAATGCTGGATTGAAGGTAACATCCCATCCATATGGAGAGATTCAATTATAGTCCCTTTTTTAAAGCAGGGCAAACCAGTACACGATGTAAATAGTTATAGACCTATCTCTCTGACGTCTCATGTATGCAAATTAATGGAGCAAATTGTTTTAAAAATCGATTGTCTTATCATTGCGAAAAACATGGGATTATCCCTGTAAACCAAGGAGGGTTTAGAAAAGGCAGATCAACCATTGATCATTTAGTGAAATTAACAACTCAAATCAAACAACAATTTGCCAAAAGACAAAATGTTCTTGCCACATTCTTTGATATAAATAAGGCATACGATCAGGTTTGGCATGAACGATTACTATACAAGTTAAAAACGGTAGGGCTTTCTGGTCATATCTATGACTATGTTAAAACATTCTTGGCCAACAGAAGTATCCAAACAAGAATTGGTCACATTTATTCCTCTAAGAGATTTTCTTGATATGGGTATCCCTCAAGGCTCTGTTATTGCTCCTATTCTATTAATATCCTAACTTATTTACCAATATCTATCTCAAAAAAAGTAACTTCATTCAGTATGCTGATGATATCTGTTTGTGGATGAATGTTACTTTAAAAAAAAAAACATCAAAAAGGTCTATAAATTTTGTAAAAAGAGCATATCAATATGATCTAGATAATATTGCTATGTATATGTCTGAAAATGGTTTAAGCTTATCACACTCAAAAATCTCAAATGATGCTATTCGATGCAAGTGGATATGTTCACAATGCTCCAGAATTCAAAGTTAACAACACCACACTTAAATACGCTTCAAATATAAATTTCTTGGTGTTTTATATAACGTCTAAGCTCTCTTGGAACCTGCATTTAGAACATGCTGTAAATCAAGCAAGAAAGTCATTGAACCTTCTAAAAGTCATAAGCAAACAAAGCTGGGGTCAAGACACAAATACATTAATTCATTTGTCCTCTGCTTTAGTTAGATCTAAATTGTCGTATGCACAAGAGGTATTCTTTAGTGCTCCAAAATATCTATTGAAAAAAACTGCAGAGCATAGATTGTAAAGCATATAGAATAGCCCTTGGCGTTCATTTCATGGTTCCATCATAGGATCTTATCATGAAGCAGGTGTTTTGCCTCTTGATGATCAGCGAAAATTAGCCTGTGCTAAATACATTTTAAGATGCTCTACCATTCAAAATTCAAACCAAATGGAACTTGAAATTAGGTCCGATATTCATTTTCCTAAGCGTGCAAAACGTATCCGATCTAATAAAACTATTCTTACATTTTCTTCTAAACTATTGACAAAATTAAACACTAATCAAAAGAAATTAGCTGTGCGTTTTCCAGTAAGTCCCATCCCAAACTGGGAGCTTTTTAAGGCAAAGTTTGATATATAACTATACACAATTGTCCAAACTTGATAACATCAATGTTCTTGCATATGAAGCTAGATCCCATATGAACGATTTTTATCCCAATCATCTAAAAATCTTCACTGATGGTTCTTTATTAGACAATCAGGCAGGCTGTGGTTTTGTCATCCCCTTTTAAAAAACTGAGAAATCTTTTACCTAGGTAAGGACTTCTCCATTTTCACAGCTGAATTAATAGCAATTTTAATGGCTATTCAATATGTCATTGATACACCATTCAATTTCTATGGTGCACTCTTTTGTGTAGACTCTAAATCAGTTCTCCAAGCTTTAGAATCAACAAATCCGAAAAAAAAACCGGGCTGAAATCATCAGAGAAATAAAGTACTTAGTGTTTCTTATTCAAGGGGTATCGCAGTTGATTTTTGCTGGATCCCATCTCATTGTTCAATATCTGGAAATGAATGGGCTGATCGTACAGCTCGGGCAGGTGCAAAAAAATCTTTTAAATCCAAGGATATTCCCATTCTTTTAAGTTTACAAGAAGGTTACTCTCTATTAAAAAAAGCTTCTTTGAAAATTTTGAAAAAGATATAAAGAGTACATGCTTCCCAAAGTACATAAGCCTAATTCTTCAGTAAAGTGTTGTTTAAATGCTCGATCACATTTTTTTTTCAAAACAGAATTCATTAATGAATTATACATTTTATCAAAAAAAAAATGTCAACAAACACCCAAAACACCGCAAAAAAAATTGTTTCACTGTTTTACAGACTTAGGTTAAACGCTTTCAAAACCAAGTTCATAAAAACATCCAATGTGTATGCGGGGCTGTTGATAGTTGTACAACAACACATATTTTGTACTTTTGTCCTTATTTTGAATCAGCTCAGCTCTATCAAAATTCAGAAAAGATGAATCTAAATGCATTTTCCAAGAACCTGTATTTCTTTTGAACTTTGTTCAGAACTTAATGATAAGTCCAGTCGGCTCGTTTTTATGACTTCTGCATAATTTAGACTGTTTTGTTTTGACTATTGCAGTTTGATTTGTTAATGTTGATTTTTGCTAAGGATTGTGCTTATGTAGTAATTCCGCTAATATTTAACACACAAACACAGGCGCGCACACACGCAAGCGCGCGCGCGCGCACACACACGCACGCACACACACACACACACACACACACACACACACACACACACACACACACACACACACACACACGCATGCATACTACACACTCATACACATATACAAGTAAACACTCACTTCCTGTCTAATATCACTTTAAAGTGAAAACACCACCACTACCCCCACACATCCCACACACCACCCTCTTCCCCCCCACCACCACACCACACCACACATCCCACACACCACCCTCTTCCACCCTGACGCCACCACTGCCACCAACACATCCCACACACCACCCTATTCCACCCGACACCACCACTACCCCCACATTTTAAAGCCTCCTCGCCAATATGCCCATACCCTTTAGCATCACGAATACAAAGACTGCTCTCTCTCTCTCTCTCTCTCTCTCTCTCTCTCTCTCTCTCTCTCTCTCTCTCTCTCTCTCTTCCCGCGTGCGCGCGCGCACACACACACACACACACATGAACACACGCACGCATGTGAATTGCAGAGAGAGAGAGAGAGAGAGAGAGAGAGAGAGAGAGAGACGCAAACGTATGCACACACGAACGCACACACACACACACACACACACACACACACACACACACACACACACACACACACACACACCTACACGCACATGCGTATGAACACACACACACACGCACACACACACACACACACACACACACACACACACACACACACATGCGTATGAAAAACACACACACACACACACACACGCCGGCGACCCGCGCCCGCGCACGCAGAGAGAGAGAGAGAGAGAGAGAGAGAGAGAGAGAGACAGAAAGAGAGAGACAGAGACAGAGAGAGAGAGAAGAGAGAAAACAAAACAAAATTCTTTATTTACGAACATAATAGATAAGCACTGGTGTGCTTTTTTTTTACATCCAGTCCTCGCCCTGAGTAGGGTCAACGATGCAAAATAAGATGAGGCAATACAAGAAGCATGCCAAAAGTGTCTAGAACAAAACAAAAAAAAAACTAGATACGGAATAAGAAAAAAAAATGAAAGAAAAGAAAAGAAAAAGAGAGAGAGGGCGTGAGGGGAGGGGTGGAGGGGGAGGGGTGGGAGAGAGAGAGGGAGACACAGGAGCGAAAGGAATACCGGGAGGGCGAGAGAGAGAGAGAGAGAGAGAGAGAGAGAGAGAGAGAGGAGAGGGAGGGAGGGAGGGAGAGGGAGAAAGAGGCGAGAGTAGGGTGGGGTGCCGGAAAGAACATGTTTAGAACAATCTGACAATCAAAAGATACCAAGGAGATGCAAGGCGATGGATTTTGAAGCACCAGGGAAAAAAACAAAGCACAAATGGAGAGAAAACAAGATGCAAAGCATATAAACGTACTCCCAGTTTATCTTGAATAAGCGTGAGATATTCCATAAAGAGGAAAAACCCGTTTTGGACCGTTACAGCGTTAGTAACGGCTATTGTGGTAAGCATCGGCCATCATCCGTGACCCATAATGAACATACCTACAAATTTTCAGAAAGATCGGCCAAGTACTTTCTGAGATATTCCATAAAAAAAAAAAAAACGTTATGGGCCGTTATAGCCGTTAGTAACGGATATAATGGTAACATTAAACATCGGGTATTCTTGACCCATAATGAACATACCTACAAATTTCCAGAATGATCGGGCCAAGTACTTCCTCAGATATTCCATAAAGAAGAAAAATCGCTGTGGGCCCTTATAGCCGTTACTAACGGACACACCGGTAAAATAAAACATCGGGCATCAACCTTAACCCATAATGAACATCCTTACAAGTTTTTAGAAAGATCGGCCCAGTAGTTTTTTCTGGAGCGAGTGAAAACATTTTGACCACGGACGGACACACACACACACACACACACACACACACACACACACAGAGAGAGAGAGAGAGAGAGAGAGGAGAGAGAGAGAGAGAGAGAGAGCATTTCTTCATTCCCATTATAAAATACTCCTGTTCTATAAGAACTGGGAGTACAAAATGTGCATAATGATAGCCCGGTCACCACGGGTAGGAGGGTGGGGGTGGCGAATGTCATTTAGATAATAAATCAAGTCATTCCAGCAGAACTGTGAAACACACACACACACACACACACACACACACACACACACACAAACACACACACACACAGAGAGAGAGAGAGAGAGAGAGAGAGAGAGAGAGAGAGAGAGAGTCGCATAAGAATACAAGCATTACAACACAGCGACAAGAGGGCAAGAGGTAGTAGGAGAACACACACACACACACACACACACACACACACACACACACACACACACACACACACACACACATAAACACGCGCGCGTGCATACTCACATGAGGCATACTTATTAAACAGAATAACATGTGCATTTCACTTTCTAAATAGTTGGTTTCATACATAAAGCAAAAAGAGGGTGGTGGTGGTTGGTGGTGGATTTATGGCGGAGTACGCAAGTATTGGCACATTAAATGGTTTGAAATAATGGTGTTTGAAGGTTGGTATGCATTGGTGTTGTTTGGCTGACTCAGGGACCGAGTTCCTTTGACATGAACCTGACTATGTTAAACTGGATTTCAATAGGTCAATTCTAGGAACAGGGACATGAAGTTTGGGTAGAGTCCTTGAGGAATTAGTTGAGAATCTGTGAACTAATGTTGAGGGTGCCTTCCCAGACATATTTCTGTGCATTATGATCCCCTTTGTTGTCTTCTAATCTCAGACTTAAGGGGGGGAGAACTTGAATCTTTTTATAGTCTGAATCTAGGAGACTACTGCTGCTTTTTAGGAGACAAATTGGAGTGCTCGCTTGTGTAGGCTTAGCAATGGTTTGAGGGTATTAGCTCTAGTAGAGTCCCATAGAGTACACCATTGTCTATGTATGATTGAATATGAGACTAAAAAAGAGTTTGCATGAATGCAGGTCGAGGAAGGGTTTTATTTTGGAGAGATGATAGACTTTCTGTGAGACTTTTTTTGCACAGTGAGGTTGCCAACTAATATTGTTATCAATTGTTATTTCTAGCACTTTGAGGCATGTAACCTGTTCAACCAGGTCATCTTTAAGATGTACAGGAGGAAACTTAATAGTGAGATTTTGCCTTTTTTTTTTTTGGTCTGGTGATAAGCATGGATTTAGTTTTTTGAGGGTGAAGCGGCATGTGATTTAGTTTAGTTCAGTCCATTCACGAGACCATTCGCACTTTCTTGTAAAGTTTGTGCAAGAACAGTAACATCAGAATGACTTGTGTGGATTGTTGTATGATCAGCAAAGAGGTCACAGGTGGATGTGATATGGTGAAGATGATCATTGATGCAAACTGTAAACAGTAAGGGACCCGGGATAGAGCCTAGTGGGACGCCATAGGAAAGTATTTGAAATGAAGAGAAAGTTGTATAATTTTCACATATTGTTGCCTGTTTGTGAGATATGAGTGAACAAATTTAAGAGTTCGTGTAGATAATCCACACAAGTTCAATTTTCTAAGAAAAAGGTTATGGTCTGTCACATCAAATGCTTTTCTGAAAACAATAAATAGGACAGCACAATATCTGTTGTTGTTAATGCTATTTAACCAGTCATCAACCAGGTTGATTAGGGTTGTGTGACATGAATGGTTGTGTCGGAACCCGGACTGTCGTGGATGAAGCAAGTGGTAAGTATTAAGGTGGTGTAATGTGTGTTTGTTTATGCGTTTTTCCAAAGGTTTGGAAATAGTAGAAATGATTGAGTCTGTAGTTTGCAGGGTCCGAACTGTCACCTGCCTTGTAGATAGGAATGATTTTTGCTTTTTTGAAACTATCGGGAAAATTATTTTTGTCTATGCATAAATTGAAGGCGTATGTTAACGTATATGTAATTGCTGGAGCTGATAGCTTGAGGATTTTGCCGTCTAGGCCATCCACCCCACAGGTACCTGACTGTTTTAAGTGCGTTAGGTAGTGATAAACTTCAAAAATTGTTATTGGTGGAATATAAAGTTCAGACGTGATGTTTTTATCATAGAGAGAGAGACAGACAGACAGACAGACAGACAGTCAGATAGACATTCAGAGACAAGAAAGAGGCAGAGGTTGCAGATCTTAGTGATAGTGGTTTAATCTTGATTTTACTGTTTAGTTCGTGTTTGTATGTCTGGTGTACATCGCCTTCTTAGAACAAGCTGTGAGTCTGTGGGCTTTCATGTTCATTGACCTTTACTTTATCTTTTTACTAGCTGTTTACAGATCTTAGGATTAAACTAGAAATATCGTAGCTCAGCCGACCACGCTGGAATAAGCTGGACTGTAATAGTCGTGCGAAAAAAAAAAAATCATGTTCTAAAACAAATTCACATCCTGAAAAAAAAGCAAATCGAAACGAAAAGAACAACAGAGAGATAGAGATTGATAGATAGATATAGATGCACAGACAGATAGATAAATAGATTGGTTGAAAGATAGATCGATCGATCGATTGATAAACGACGATATTGATAGATGGATGGATATGGATAGATAGATAGACAGACAAGACAGACAGACAGACAGACAAGTATGTGTTTAATGTCAAGGTATCTAAATATTTAACACTAGACGGTGCTCGAAGCACAAGTCATTCTGCTTAAGTATCGGTTTTTTTAGACTTTCAAAGAAGAAAAGAAAGAAAGAAAAAGAAAATTGTAAAAAAAAGAAAAACGTTTAGCATAAGAAACATATATTACCAAAAGACCATCTGGGCAAACAGACACAACAATGTGAGGAAAAAAGTTTAACATAGAAATATAGTATAAAAAGGGCATTTCAGCAAGTAGACACATCGGTGTAAAAAAAAAAAAGGGTTTAAACCTACATGACAACAAGGCTATCAGGACAGAGACAGCGGGGTGGACACCTAGTGTCCAATGTGGACAGTGTACACAATGTTCGCTGCCTAGCGTCCAGTGTGGACAGTGTGTACAACGTTCACTGCCCAGTGTCCAGTGTGGACAGTGTATACAATGTTCACTGCCTAGTGTCCAGTGTGGACAGTGTATACAATGTTCACTGCCCAGTGTCCAGTGTGGACAGTTTATACAATGTCCACTGTCCAGTGTCCAGTGTGGACAGTGTATACACAATGCTCACTGCCTAGTGTCCAGTGTGGACAGTGTGGACAATGCTCACTGCCTAGTGTCCAGTGTGTGGACAGTGTATACAATGTTCACTGCCTAGTGTCCAGTGTGGACAGTGTATACAATGTTCACTGCCTAGTGTCCAGTGTGGACAGTGTATACAATGTTCACTGTCTAGTGTCCAGTGTGGGCAGCGTATACAATGTTCACTGCCTAGTTGCCAGATTACAAGAAACAAGCGGTATGTCATACATTGTAACTCGTAAAAAAAAAAAAAAAAAAAAAAAAAAAAAAAGCGTCGAGTTTCCGTAAAAAGACAGAACTTCCTCAAAAGGCAGACAACAGTAGACGACAGGTAAAGAAAGACAAACAATCAAAGAAACACTCGAAGACAGTGGCACAAAGGAGAAAGTTCCCAGTGCAGAACTTCCATAAGGCAGCAAAGGGATGGATGTTAATGGTCCTAGAAGAACCCTATCAAAATCTCTTCT
>JADBJO010002093.1:117146-119646 GCA_016801955.1 Conus betulinus
CCCTGATCACGGGGAAAGGAATCTCCGGCCTCGTTATCTATGTCATGTGATGACCAGAAGGGGGATGGGGGGGGGGGGGGGGGGGGGGTGAACAGGAGAACTTCCTCTATCGTCATCATCATCATTATCGTCATCATGAAGCGGGATTCGTGTGTGTGTGTGTGCGTGTGTGTGTGTGTGTGTGTGTGTGTGTGTGTGTGTGTGTGTGTGTGTGTGTGTGTGTGTGATGAAGCAAGGGGTGAGGGAGGGATGGAGAGAGGGAGAGAGAGAGAGAGAGAAGCACCACCTATATACACAATCTCTGTCAGTCTGTCTCTCTCTGTCTCTCTCTCTCTCCCCCTCTCTCCCCCCCCCCCCCACCCCCCACCCCGATCCATCACACACACAGACACACGCGCGAGCGCGCGCGCACACACACACACACACACACACACACACACACACACACACACACACACACACAAAGTGAGACGAAAAGAGAAATAATCAGGAGAGAGTGTGATAGAGGAAGACAGGGAGTGTGAGGGGGGGGGGGGGGGGGGAGGGGGGAGGGAAAAGGGTGAATGAGGAGGGGAAGACTTGTCAGCAACAAACAATCAGTTTGTTGGTGCCCTGCTTGGATATCAAGTTAGACAATGTCACCAATACTTCTAGTAAATGTAAATACCTTTTTGTTTGTTTGCTGGCTTGATTGCTTTTTTGCTTTTCATGAAAACCAGTTTGCGAATTACGATCATCCTTTCTGAAAGAAACATCTTCGAATTCACAGAATTCAAGTTCCTGACTGAGTTTTCCTTGGAAATACGTAATCGTATTTCGGTTTTATATTAAAAGAGGATGAAGGAAATTCAAGACCTACGTGTCGAACGATTCACCTCTATGATGACCATGGATCTGGTAGTTTTGAATACTGTATGACTAACTATAGGTCTCTTCGATGACAATGAATCTATTAGTTTTGAATACTATATGACTAACTATACGTCTCTTTCAGTCTCGGAAGACTATGGAGTTGCGCTCTAGGTGTCTATTCTGGTACAGCGACGGGTGTGGCTGGCCAGTCCGACGCGGGAATGACAGTCCCTGTGTCGCAGAGGGCACAGGTGAAGTCTGACGCTGGTCTGTCTGCCTGGGCTGCAGCCTTTCTTTCTCATTCTCTTTTCCCCGTGCTGCTGAGCGAGTGTCTCGAAAGTTGGAGAGACCTTTCTGCACAGTCTGTCTCCAGGCTGACCGTTCGAGGGCTGTTGCTCCCAGTTGTTCTGGTCAATGTTCAAGGCCTTTAGGTCCCTCTTTGCTGGTGCATCCGGCTCTTTCCCAGGACAGTGTTGTTTGGGACCTTATCCTGCCCGGTGATGTTCAGAATGCGTCGGAGGCTACGCATATGAAAAGCATTGAGCTTTCGCTCTTGTCGGGACACGCAAAGTCCAAGACTCGCTGCCATACAGGAGGGTGCTCACGACGCAGGCTCTGTAGATCTGGATCTTTGTGTGCTCGGTCAGCTTGCTGTTGTTCCATGCTTTCTTTGTCAGTCTGGTCATGGTGGTGGCTGCCTTGCCGATGCGCCTGTTGAGCTCTGCGTCAAGTGAGAGGGTGTCTGAGATATTTGAGCCCAGATAAACAAAGTCATGGACGACATCCAGTTCATGGTCATTGATGTTGATGACTGCGGGGGGGAGAGTCAACATCCTGCCCCATGACCTGTGTTTTCTTCAAGCTAATGGTAGCCCGAAGTCTTGGCAGGCATCGCTGAAGCGAGTCATGAGCTGCCGTAGATCCTCGGCTGAGTGGGCGGCTACTGCTGCGTCGTCTGCAAAGAGGAAGTCACGCAGGCAGCTCACCTTGACTTTAGTCTTGGCTGTTTGGAGAGGTTGAAGAGCTTTCCGTCTGTCCTGGTTCGGAGGTAGATACCTTCAGCTGCAGGACCAAATGCGTGTTTCAGCATCACAACAAAGAAGATTCCAAACAGGGTGGGAGCCAGGATGCAACCCTGTTTCACTCCGCTCCGTATGTTGAAGGCATCTGATGTTGAGCCGTCAAAGACGATGGTGCTTTTCATGTCTTCGTGAAAGGATCTGATGATGCTGAGAAGTTTGGGTGGACATCCAACCTTGGGGAGGATCTTGAAGAGCCATCCCTGCTGACCAGATCGAAAGCCTTTGTGAGATCTATGGGTAGAGGTCAGACTAATGTAGTTTTGAATACTGTATGACTAACTATAGGTCTCTTTGATGACAATGAATCTGGTAGTTTTGAATACTGTATGACTAACTATAGGCCTCTATGATGAAAATGAATCTGGGTAGTTTTGAATACTGTATGACTAACTATACGTCTCTTCGATGACAATGAATCTAGTAGTTTTGAATACTGTATGACTAACTATACGTACGTCTCTTCGATGACAATGAATCTAGTAGTTTTGAATACTGTACGAATAACTATAGATCTCTTCGATGACAATGAATCTAGTAGTTTTGAATACTGTATGACTAACTATAGG
>JADBJO010002093.1:124646-127146 GCA_016801955.1 Conus betulinus
CTCTTCCCTGTGAAGTAAATCCAGACTGGTCTCTGCTCTTTGTTCCAAAATCGCACCCCACCTTTTACAGTCACAAAGTGTCCAAAATGACAAAAACGTATCAATCCAAGCACACTGCATGTTTTGAGGTGGGGGTTATCCTGGACCAAAGCCAGAACTATTCCTGTTTCAAACCCACTCTCCAGTGAGTGACTTGGGCGATGGTACAGGAACACTCCGGGAGAAACTTGGCCAAACTGAGCGGCTTACGTGACAGGGAAGTGGATACTGGCAGAAGCCTATAGTCGCCCCATTGGTGATGCTTACCATGCCCCAAATCACTCACCAGGGAATGTTCTGGAACAGGGTAGGCGGCAGATCTCTCAGGCTTAGGTCCACAATAACCCCCCCCCCCCCCCCCCCCCCCCCACACACACACACCGCTTTCCCCCGCCCCTCAAAACGTAGCTGCAAGATGCTTTGATTGATACGTTTTGTCATTTGTGACGCTGAGAATTATGGAGGAGAGTGCTTTGGGAACTATAGGGGAGTCGTTCTAGATTAACTTCCTGGGGGATGAGTTTGGACACCTGCATTTTCTCACCTGCCAGGGAATGATTTCGGGAGTGAAGTGAAGACAGAAATGTTACAACGTTCATCATCAGCCATTGCCATGCCTAATTTGTTTTTAATAACCAGATAATGAACATACCCATGGTGTTGGGATCTGCCCATTGCAAAATTGTCAGTCTGTACGTTCGCTATCGGGTCCACGTGACTCTGGGCCCTGGATCACCAGGAAAGACAGCGGTGTGGTTATGACCTTCAGCAGACTACATCTCCGGAACAGAGGTGATCTCACCACGTGTGGGAAAAATCAGGGGAAAAAGAAGGATGGGAAAGAGGAGGAGGAAGTGAAGGAGAATATAAAAAAATAGGAGGTAGAGAAGAGAACGAGAAAGGAGGAGAAGGATCAGGCAGGGGAGAAGAGAAAACAGAAGGTTAAGGAAAGGGAAAAAAAAGAAAAACAAGGAAGAGAGACGAAAGAGAATGGAAAAAAATAGGAGGAGAGAGAAGAAGAAAGAGAAAGGAGGAAAGGGTGAGGCAGGAGGAGAGAGAAAACAGAAGTTAAGGAGAGGGAAAAGAAGAGAAACAAGGAAGAGACGAAAGAGAGGGAAAGAAGAAGAGAAAGACAAAAAGGATGAGGGGGAGAGGAGCAGAAGAAAAAGGACGAAGGAGGAGTAGAATATGGAGGAAGAGGAGACGAGGAAGAGGAAGAAGTAGGAGAAATATGAACAATATGAGAAGGGACCAAAGGAAGAGCAGTAAAAGAGAAGGAAAATAAGACGAAGGAGAAGTAGAACATGGCGGAAAGGAAAGAGGGAAAGACCAAAGAGAAGGAAAACATGCAGGTCCAGAAGAACAGATAGAAAGGGAAGGACCAGGATGAGAAGAAGGAAAGAGGAAGAATTAAAAGAAAAGAGGAAGAGAAGAAAAAAGAGAAGAGAGGAAGAACACGAACCAGGAAAAAGAGAAGAAGGTGGAAAAGAAGAAAAAGACAGACAAAACAAACGAGGAGGAAGATGTATAAGATGAGAGAAAAAAAAAACAGTACTAGAAGTAGGGTGAAGAAGAAGAGAACAACAACAACACAACAAGACGAAGCTGTATGTAGAAGAAGGAGGAGATGGAAGATGAAAAGACGATGAAGTCAAGGCAATTCGCAGTGATGATCGATTCTGTCCGACATGTAGGTCAGGGGTCAGTGCCATGAAGGGACCCCAGTCTGTCAGAGGGCAATGTTCCGGACTTACTGGTTAGTCGCTAATTGCTGTCCTTGGGTCCCGGCCAAGTTCCCAGACCATCGAGGGATGAGGGGTTTGTACAAAAATGAATCGGACGCATCCCTCTTAGTTGTATGGGAGAGAATTTAGGATGCTAAGTGGGAGGAAAAGACAAGTAGAAAGGGTGTGGCGAAAAGAAAGGGAGGTAATTTTAGGAAGGTAATTTTGGAACAGGAAAGTGTATAAACTGAACTCTGGTCTTTGAAGGTATTTCTGACAATAGTGGCAAATCAGGTTGAAAGACTGGCTGAAAATTTGATGTTAGGGCGTAGTTTCAGTGTTTTCTATTAAAAGAGTCCAAGAACGACTCTCTGTGTTTTCTTTGTGTAAGTAACTTCTATAAAAATTGTTCGACTAAAACCAGAATTATTAGCATAGGATATTTCAATTCATCTGAAGAGTCCGACATTGTCCAAAAACATCTATATTTAGCAACATTCTTCACCGTAGTGATCATCACTTTCATTTCACTTGACACTGAATACTGTATTTCAAGGAGAACATTCACTGTATCATGTTTTGTCTGTTTTTATAACAGAAAGCTGTCTTTTAAGATATTGTCATCTTATACAGATTCAAAGCTATACCCAGTGTAAGTAGCTTTACACGTGATTTGTTTTTTTCAACAGGGAAAGTGTTCACTTCTGTGAGAGACTGCGCTGTTCACACGAATGGTA
>JADBJO010002093.1:129646-139646 GCA_016801955.1 Conus betulinus
CACAGGCAAATTTGTGTGTGGTTGGGTGGGAAGGGGTACTGGTGTGTGTGTGTGTGTGTGTGTGTGTGTGTGTGCGTGCGTGCGTGCGTGCGTGCGTGCGTGCGTGCGTGCGTGCGTGCGTGCGTGTGTGTGTGTGTGTGTGTGTGTGTGTGTGTGTGTGTGTGTGTGTGTGTGTGACAATGTCTGTGTGTCTGTCTACGTGGGAGTATGCATGTGTCAAAACAGCAGCAGGTACACACACACACACACACACACACACACACACACACACACACACACACACACACACACACACACACACACACACACACAATGCCCAGACAATTAAAGAGAGAGACAGGCAGACAGACACCTAGATAGACAGGCAGACTGATAAACAGTAAGAAGGAGTTAAAAATTAGAAGAAGAAGAAGAAAGATACGATGACGACGACGACAACGACGACGACGACGACGACGACGAAGAAAAGAGGAAGAAGAAGAAGAAGAAGAAGGTCAGGAAAAAGAAGAACAAATAATGATAGTGAGGCAGGTGAAGAAGCAGGGAGGTAAAAAGAAGTGATGGCAATCGCCACAGACTGATCAATGCCCTGTGACCTGTAGGTCATGAAGGGACCTCACTCTGTCAGGGAGCAATGTTCCGGACTTACTGGTTAGTCGCTAATTGCCGTCGTTGGGTCCCGGCCAAGTTCCCAGACCATGGAGGGATGAAGGGGTTTGTATAAAAATTAATCTGACGCATCTCTCTTACTTGCTTCGGAACGGGATATAGATTGGTAAGCAGGATACGAAGAAATTGATGAGGTGAGGGGGAAGGAAGGAAATTCTTGGAAAGCAAATTTGAGAACAGAAGGGGGAATGAACTGAACTTTAGCCTGAAGGTAATTCTAATGGTAATGACAGACTTACCTAGGTGTGATACAATGATAACAGGGCACACTTCCTTTGAGCACCATTCTGGTGAGTTTTCACCTAGTGGCCTGTTTTCAAGCATATATACTTAGCCACATTCTTCAAGGATCAGATTGAAAACACTGTGCTGTGATCACATCTTCGATTTCATTTCAACTTAAATGTTCATGTTTAGCTGGTGTTGTCTCTCAATAACAAGATTCATTGTACACACACTGCTGTTGTATCCATTTGTCACCGATTTCTGTATGAAAATATTGACGTATCAAAAATGACCAAGTGAATTTAGCTTTATACACAATGATGACTAAAAGAAGTGAGAGAAGAGAGAGAGAGAGAGAGAGAGAGAGAGAGAGAGAGAGAGAGAGAGAGAGAGAGAGAGAGAGAGAGACAGACAGACAGACAGACAGACAGATAGACAGAGACAGAAAGAGAGAGAGAGAGAGAGAGAGAGAGAGAGAGAGAGAGAGAGAGAGAGAGAGAGAGAAGAAGAAGAAGAAGAAGAAGAAGAAAAAGAAACTGGTGGTGGAGAAGGGGAAGAAAGAGGAGACGAGGGACAGCGTAGTTATAGCAGTCTACAATAACAGATGGATTCTCAGCGGCAGTTAGGTCAATGGTCAATACTATGAAGATTGTCAAGCAAGTGTTTCGGGCCCTTAACTCCTGACACTCTAGGGGGTTTGGGCCACACCCGGTTCATGATTCCGGATGTCCCCTCTGCTGCCCCTTTTTTTCCCATCTTGGAAGGAGCCATGGCTGGATTCGAACCCATGCCCCTCTGGACATGCTCATTTTCCACTTAATGACTCGCGCACTAACCACTGAGCCACTGGGACACCTGATATTTGTAGGAAAGTTAAGCCTTATGAAGTTCACTTTTGTTCCTCCTTGACCAGATCCAGCTTGAACACCTCTCTGCTGCTTCTGCCATTGCTTTCGGGGCTCTGGTTTTTTCCCTCCCTGCAACTGAGAGCTGTTTCATGAGGCTGTATGCAGACGTTCCTACAAACCCCCTAGCTCCAATTTCTGCAGTGAGGACTTTGACCTGATAGCCTTCTCTCCTCAGGCTGTTTGCCAGATCAGCATACTTTTCTGTCTTGTAGATTTGAGCTGCCTCCATTCTGTTCTCATATGGCACCGTGAGCTCGATCATGATTAGCTGCTTGGTTGACTGAGAGTGGACTACTATGTCTGGTCTCATGCCACTCTTGCTGATGATCTCTGGGTGACTCTTCCATTCTGGTCTGCAGTGTCTGCAATGATTCGCTGCCTCCTGCCGTGAAGAATGTTGCGGGTGCTTTTGGAGTCCTGCTTTTTTCCTGATTTTCCCTGTTGTGGTTGGTACTAGCCCAGACTACTTGTACAATCTCTTTGAGCACTTGGTTGTGCCTCCATGTGTACCTTCCTTGAGCCAAGGCTACTTTACATGAGCTAAGGACATGCTGTTTTTCATGGCAGAGGGGGCATGAAGGATCGTCTGTTTTTTCCCCACTTCACCAGGTTTGCATTTGGGGCAGAAGGTCATATGCAGATCTGAGAATGAAGCTGATCCTGAGAGGGGCCATGTGCCAAATGTCATTCCAAGTGAGACTTCTTTGGAGTGCATTCTCCCACGTTGTCCATTGCCCTTGCTGGCTCTGCTGGACTGCTTTTTGGAGTCTTTTTTTTGGTCTTCTTCTTTTCTCATCTCCTGAATCATCATATCTCTTTTGGCTTTTCCTTTGGCCTTTGACCACCATTCAGTTTTGGTCACCCCCAGTCCTTGTCTGTTGGTCTGTGTGTGTCCTGTTATTTCTCTGATCTTGAGACTTTCTTTTGCAGAATCCATCGCCTCTTGAACTTTCCATTTTCTGCCTGTCTTCAGCTGGGGCTTGATTGCTTCTACCACCTTGTCTCCTGAGTCCTCCAGCATGCTTTGAAGTCTGATCTTCCCTGCTTTGTATTCCTCCAGGATGGATTTCAGTGGTAGTTTCAGCTTTGCTTGGCGACAGTACAGCGCTATGTCAGTCAGACAGGGTGGGACACCAAGCCATTTCCTTGTGAACTTGTTGATTTTGGATTCCATTGCCTCCACTATGCTGGTGCAGATGTCGTATATCATCAGAGGCCATAGGAGCTTTGGTTATCAGCATGAACTGCAGACACCAGACCTTGTATTTGCCAGGGAGCCCACACTGGTCAATGGTCTCCAAGCCTTCTTCCGACCGACATCTGTTTGGTTTCTTTTTTGCTCTTTGTGTGTCTTCAGCGTATCATCATACCATCTTCCAAGCTCTTGACTGGCTCTTCTGTAACTGTTGGAATGGCCTGGTTGGCAACACTGAAGACCACAGATTCGGCCACTTTTCCTTTCCTCAGTGAGAGACTCCGTGATTTCTTTGGCTTGAACTTCATTCTGGATGAGGCAACTATGTCATCCAGCCTCTCCAGCACATGACGTGTCTCGTCTTCTCTGGATGAAATCACTGTAGTATCATCCATGAAGGCCTTGAGAGGGGGGCATCTTGTATCCATCGCCAAGGTCTGTTTGTCTTTGCGTTGCTTGTTGCTGCTTTCAAGATGACTTCCATTGCCAACACGAACAGTATTGGGGAAATTGCACAGCCCATTGCAATGCCCACTTCCAAGTTGATCCAATCTGTTGTGTACTCCTTGGTAGAGAAGCGCATTGAGAAGCCATTGAAGTACTTCTTGAGCATGTCGCGGATGTTCTTTGGCACATGGTACATCTCAAGAGCCAACTGTATCATCTCATGGGGTACAGATCCATATGCGTTTTGCAGATCAAGCCACACTACATCCAGGTCTCTCTTTTTCTGTTTTTGCTCTTTGGATTGCGTCCCAGATCATTGTGGCGTGTTCTACACACAGCCAGCCACGCCTGGGATACCACCTTTCTGGACTGACACGTCCAAGTACTTGTTTTCTATGAGGTACTTGGTCCCTTGCTGCCATGACAAAGAAGAAGATTTTCCCTTCGACGTTCAGTAGTGATATTGGCCTGAACTGGGTGATGTCACTTGAGTTTTGCTCTTTGGGGATGTACACGCCATCTGCCGTCATCCACTGGCCGCTGATCTTCTGGTTTCTCCAAGCTGATCGCAGCAGCCTGTGGAGCCACTCTAGCACCTTGGGACATTTCTTGTACAGCTGGTAAGGTATTCTGTTTGGCCCTGGCGATGATTTGGCTCTGGCTTTGTCGAGCACCTTCTTGATTTCCGCCAACGTTGGAAGCTTGTCAGTGAACTGTTCCTCAGGGTTGGTTGGCCCACACCAGACCTTGAATGTCGAGTGGTGCTTTGCTCTGTGAGTCAGAGTATGTTTTCCTCAGATGCTGCTCAAGAACTTCTTTGCCCACACTTAGGGTCCCAGATTTTGGCTGCTCAAACAGAGTTCTGGCAAACTGGAAGGGATCTCTGAAGAAACGCTCTTGTGTCTTCTTCTTTTTGCTCTTCCTCTCTTCCTCGCAGATTCCGCTTTGCTGAGGGCGCTGTGTTTTGCTTTCAGGTCTTCCCAGAGTTTTTTTCCTAGCCTTGTTTTTCAGCTGGCAGTGCGGTCTTCATTTGCTTCTTGAGGTTTTTCTTTTGGACCCTGATCTTGTCCATCTCTGCTAGGCGTCTGGATTTCTTTGGAGGTGTTTTCTCTTTTAGGTAGTTTTGCTCCATAGGCGTCTCTACATGTGGCATAAAACAATGTCCCCATATGTGGCTAGTTTGTGTTCCAGGGTGCTTTTCCCTATCAGTGCATCGAGTCTTTCGACGATTTTTGCATCCAGTTTCTCCCAATCTAGTCTCGTTTGCTCGTGGCAGGTTGAGTTTCAGGCGCCTGGCATCGAGGGCCTGTGCAAATTCCTCATCCGAACCAACAGCGTGGATGTCCTTGGCACTGTGGTTTAAATCCTGGCCTTTGGTCTTCCGACGTCTTAGCTGCTGATGCAGTGCGCTGCTGCTCATTCAGATGAGTCTTCACACATCCCATCTTTGTTCTCTATGGATCTTCATGCCACGAGTGGTAGCGAAACGCTTTCCACAGACACATGGACATTCCATTTGGTCCATGTTCATAGTCCGTTTGGGATTTGCAGTCGTGATTGAGCACCGATGGATTCATCATTCTCTCCCCCTTTCGGTGAATCCTGGGAGCATCTTTTCCTCTTGTTTCTAGTAGCCACATGTTGAAGGCAAAGTGGGGAGCCAGCCCACAGAGCCCTTTGTTCTGGTCTTTCCCAGTGTGCTCCGGTCTTTCCCGGAAGTCAATGGTTTACCCATGCATCAGTAGAAAGAAACTCGTGGAGAGCGTGGCAGCAGCCCTCAGAAGAGAAGCCCCCTTCAAGCAAGTGTTTCGGCCCTTAACTCCTGACACTCTAGGGGGGTTGGCCCACACCCGGTTCATGACTCTGGATGTCCCTCTGCTGCCCCTTCTGTTAGCAGATGATCGAAATTGAGGAGATGAGATGTGGGGGTAGGATTTGGAGGAGGGGGGGCAAGTTTCAGGGGTGTAAATTTTGAACAGGAGAAAGAATAGACTGAGGTCTAATCTCTAGAGGTACTTTTGACGTCTAAGATAGATCTACTGGGAGGTTTCAAAAAACAATAAGACAGCATACTATCAATGTGTGTCGCTCAAACAATGCAAGGGACCCTTTTTATTTTCCCTGGTTTGTTCCTTCCTTCCCTTGTTTGTTTGTTTGTTTGTTTGCATTGTTTGTTTTCTTTTGAGAGGGGAGAGTCAACAGGTACTTCAGGGTCTGCTTGAAAGAAAACAAATTAGCACAAAATACAAGAATTCATTTGAAAACTCACACATTGTCGAATATCGTGATTTTAGTGAGCTTTCCTCTGACAAACTGTGTCAAAATACATATTTAGCAAAAACCGGTAAGATGAGATAGAAAACACTGTGCCGTGATAACAAATTTCATTTTAATAAGACTGAATGCTGAGATTTTACCAGCATTGTGTCTCAAAGATGGAATCCTCGGTACACGGCGTGGCGATGCTACATTTCATGTTCCCCTTTATCACAGACAGCTGGATTAAAATATTGTTACCTTGAGTTAAAGTATCTTTATTGCTAACCGACAGCTGGATTAAAATATTGTTACCTTGAGTTAAAGTATCTTTATTGCTAACCGACAGCTGGATTAAAATATTGTTACCTTGAGTTAAAGTATCATTATTGTAATCCGACAGCTGGATTTAAATATTGTCACTTTGAGTTAAAGTATCTTTATTGTTAACAGACAGCTGGATTAAAATATTTTGACCTTGAGTTAAAGTATCTTTATTGTTAACCGACAGCTGGATTAAAATATTGTTACCTTGAGTTAAAGAATCTTTATTGTTAACCGACAGCTGGATTAAAATATTGTTACCTTGAGTTTAAAGTATCTTTATTGTTAACCGACGGCTGGATTAAAATATTGTTACCTTGAGTTAAAGAATCTTTATTGTTAACCGACAGCTGGATTAAAATGTTGTTACCTTGAGTTAAAGTATCTTTATTGTTAACAGACAGCTGGATTTAAAATGTTGCTACCTTGAGTTAAAGCATCTTTATTGTTAACCGACAGCTGGGACTGAAAAGGGAGAGGTGGGGTGGGGTCTTTTATGCATGGGCGTGCCTCTGTGTGTTGTCATTGTAGTAGAGGCTGTCTTAGAATAAGTAAAATGAAATAAAACAAAAACAACAGAGTAGTAATATGTTCAGTGGCAGACAACAAGACAGATAGCGATCCTAGGAACAATAGCGGTACCCTGACCCGCTGTGTGCCGGTCATCTTGTTGTTGTGTTCTTTCGTTGCGTCCCATGGTCAGCTCAGTCCAGGAAACGAGTGAGGTGGTCTCCTGCATGTGTCGCCTCTCATCACGTAGCTGGCCACAACGTGGATCTCATCTCGGTCCCTGTCTGTCTGTCTGTCTGTATATCTGTCTGTCTGTATGTGTGTATCTCTCTCTCTCTCTCTCTCTCTCTCTCTCTCTCTCTCTCTCTCTATATATATATATATATATATATATATATATATATATATATATATATATCACAAATAAAAGTAGAGAGCCAGCAAGAACTCTAAAAACGCTCAACCGGGAAGGGAGCGACATAAGTTTAAAAATATGATTAAAAAAGGAGATTAAAAAACCACCAACAAACTTGTTTCAAGCTCTCTGCTCTCTTCAGGGTGTTCATTTTGGGCACGCTACCGGTGTTATATATATTGTGTGTGTGTGTAAGCGTGAGTTCTGCATCTGCATGTGGCTTTTTTTCCCCACACGGAATTGGAAGATCGCAGTACACAATGCACTACACTGGATGCCACTGACCAACACATCAAGCCTGCGCACATCCACAGCGAATCTGACACGTCGGATGGTCAAGACGATCTTCTACCTTTCTGTCCTTGTCAGGAAATCCAGCACTCCGTCGTCAACGACACAGGCTTTGCGCATTCTATAGACAGAACTGTGGCAGCGTTTGATACGGGAGAGTGGTGAAGGATTATGGCTGACAGAGGGGCACAGCAATGGTTGAGAGACAAGAACAGAAACTTGATGTGCGAGTCGGATGACCCCTGAGATCCGTGTTTCAAGACGACTGTGGTTTTGGTACATGAAGCAGGAACACAGAAACATGTCGTCAGAAGAACGTGTCGAATCATCCCCCCCTGCGGAATGGAAGACGTGTTAGCAACACACAACACGCAGAGACTCAAGCACGTGCTCTACGGCGGTTGCACGTGCTCCTCGGCCTGATCAGTTTTACCTGGGATGAGTGCCCTCCGCTGACCGGATTATGCACATATGTCAGTTACATTTTGTCGTTCACGACTTTGTCATGTAATGTGGAAAACAAAAAAAGCATTGCTATGGTGTCCATGTCATTGAGACTGTCGTGGTTTGTCAATGTGCATCGCGTTGATTTGCTAAATGGGCTGTACAGCTTACTAGCAATAAATTTCGTTCGTTCGTTCGTTCGTTCGTTCGTTCTCTCTCTCTCTCTCTCTCTCTCTCTCTCTCTCTCTCTCTCTCTCTCTCTCTCTCTCTCTCTTTCTCTATCTCTCTATCTCTCTCTCTGTCTCTCTACTCTCTGTCTCTCTGTCTGTCTCTCTCTGTCTCTGTCTCTCTGTCTCTGTCTGTCTCTCTTGTCTGTCTGTCTGTCTGTCTGTCTGTCTCTCTCTCTCTCTCTCTCTCTCTCTCTCTCTCTCTCTCTCTCTCTCTCTCTCTCTCTCAAAGAGAGAACAGATCGGCAGTACACGTGCTGGTGATTGCTCTCCAGTACCACAACAGCAGCAGGGTGAAGTGAAGATGCTGACTGTAGCTATGGACAATCAGCTTTGCATTTAGTGGACAGTGTCCAGTCTGCTGATGCCTTTTCCCGCCGCCTGCTTGCTGCCAGCAGTCCAGGCAAATAGATGACGCCCCTGGTCAGGGTCGGAGGCAGAGGGAGGGATGGTTCCAGGGTTTAAGTTTAAGAAAATGGCGGGGGGGGGGGGGGGGGGGGGGGGGGGGAGGTTTAATTAAAAAAAAAAAAAAAAAGAAGAAAAAGAAAGTACACGGAGATACAAGAAATTTTTTTTCAAGCATTTTAAATTATGACGTTGTTCGAGTCTTTCTGAAAATCATTTGGGTGGATATTTCAGAGCTATCGTGAGACTGTGTCTTTCTGAAAACCAGTTTGGGGAGATACATCAGCGGTATCTTTACATTGGTCGTGTCTTTCTGAAAATCATGTTAGTGAGATATATCAGCGGCATCATAGCATTGATCGTGTCTTTCTGAAAATCATGTTAGTGAGATATATCAGAGGTATCTTTACATTGATCGTGTCTTTCTGAAAATCATGTTAGTGACATATATCAGCGGTATCATAACATTGATCGTGTCTTTCTGAAATCATGTTAGTGAGATATATCAGCGGCATCATAACATTGATCGTGTCTTTCTGAAAATCATGTCGGTGAGATATGTCATATGTATCATAACACTGGTCGTGTCTTTCTGAAAATCATCTCGGTGAGGTATATTTGGGGTGTTAGGGCGTTATGCATATTCGCGTCTTTCTGAATGGCGTTTCGATGAGATGTCTCAGGGGTTATAGGTTTGCCTCAGCTTCAACCATTTTGCTCTGCTGCTTTGATTCATTTTTGTTTCTCTCCTGGACGGATCGAGAGCAGGGGTGGAGAGACAGGAAGTGGTGACTTGTTCCAGGATCTTTTCCTAACAGGCTAGACACTTCGCGCCGTCAGTTAGGCGCTTCGTGTCGTCAATCACTTTCTGAAAACATCTTTGTGGACACCTCTACCCCCCCTCCCTGCCCCCTCCTCCCACCCCCCCCCTCCACTCGCCAGAAAAAAAAAAAAAAAGGAAAGCAAAAAGAAGGATTCGACCCGCACCTACTGGTATTTGTTGCACCAGCACGAAGAGGAAAAGGGGGGGAGAAGGAGGAGGAGGAGGAGGAGTAAGAGGAGGAGCAGCAAGTAGTAGTAGTAGTAGTAGTAGTAGTAGTAGTAGCAGTAGTCTGAGTAGTATACGTATACGTATGAAGTAGCCTTAGTAATGATGTGGTGATGGTGGTGGTGGTGGTGGTGGTGGTGGTGGTGGTGATGGAAAGGGCAGCAACAGCGGAACATTTCAGGTGACGACTCTGGCGTCATCGATATAGTGGCAACAGAGGTAGCACAGACTTACGTCTGTCTCTGTGTGCGGGGAGGAAGAGATAAGCGACCACAAGAGATTTCTGTGGCTCCTCCCCTTTCCGTTCTCCTCCCTGTCCCTCCCCACGCCCACTCCAACTACTTGCATGCCCCCCCCCCCCCCCCCCCCCCCACATCTTCAATGACTCTCTCTCTCTCTCTCTCTCTCTCTCTCTCTCTCTCTCTCTCTCTCTCTCAATACTAGGACGTCTCTCTCTCTCTGGGATCTCTCTCTCTCTCTCTCTCTCTCTCTCTCTCTCTCTCTCCCTCCCTTTAATGCATCAACTTGTCAAATCAACAACAATGCACAGTAGTCCAGATTGCAGGCGCATCAATAAACGTTATCTTTCACATCTCTCTCTCTCTCTCTCTCTCTCTCTCTCTCTCTCTCTCTCTC
>JADBJO010002093.1:144646-147146 GCA_016801955.1 Conus betulinus
TGTGTGTGTGTGTGTGTGTGTGTGTGTTTGTGTGTCTCTCTCTCTCTGTCTGCCTGTCTGTCTCTGTCTCTGTCTGTCTCTGTCTCTCTGTCTCCGTCTCTGTCTCTGTCTCTCTCTCCCTCTCTCTCTCTCTCTCTCTCTCTCTCTCTCTCTCTCTCTCTCTCTCTCTGTTCAGACATATTCTAATCAGCTGTTTACCTCACTCGGTAAAGTAACCATGACTGCGTTCTGTCGCAGGCAAAGGCGAGTATTCAAAATCTGAGTCGCGTGGTGGTCTACTCCACAGTTCAGCTATCTCATGCGTAATATCCTTTCTTTCGTCTTATTCCTTTATTTCTTTGCTCATCGGCTGAAAATCCTGCGCAGTGTGTTCTCGGAACTTAGCAGATGTGGCAGAGCGTATGTGGACCAGTCCGCTCTCAGTGACACCTCCTTGATGAAACTGAAACTGAAACTGCGTTCCTTTGATGAAACTGAAACTGAAACTGCGTTCCTTTTGATGAAACTGAAACTGAAACTGCATTCCCTTGATGAAACTGAAACTGAAACTGCGTTCCCTTGATGAAACTGAAACTGAAACTGCGTTGCCTTGATGAAACTGAAACTGAAACTGATTCCTGACTCCATTCTTGCCCGAACTTTCCGTCCAAAGGAATGCGAGAATGTCCATATGGCATGACCGCCTGACACACCATCCTGCGGACTGAAATGCTCAGTCGCTAGGCAACGTGGGTGAAATAGAGTACCAGAGCACTCTTCGTAACGATGCCAGTTAGCCCAGGGAATAAGTTGCAAGGCACTAGCGCCATTCTTTTTGCTTTTTGTAATGACATTTTGTCTGGAGTTACCTGCCTTTGGACGAAAGGGTAGATAAAGCGGCAGGGACACTCAGATCGATCAGTCGGTGTGTGGGGGAGGATTGTTAAGAGAGCTCTCTTTGCTGTTGTGTAAGGATTAGGGTTCTGGACCTGCCCTCTCTCTCTCTCTCTCTCTCTCTCTCTCTCTCTCTCTCTCTCTGTAGTTTGCCAGAAAGGCAGATGCAGACAGTCAGAAAGACAGAGAAAGACAGACAGAATGGCGGAAACATGCCCAGAGAAGGGCAGAGACAGACAGAGAAACAGAGAAAGACAGAGAGAGAGTAACACAAGACAGATATATACAGACAGAAAGACAGACAGACAGACAGGCAGAGAACACACACACAAAAGCAGAGAGGCAGACAAACAGGAAGAGGACGAAAGACAGACAGAAAGACCGTGAAGGACGGACAGGAAGGCACAGAAAGACAGACAGAAAAGCAGAAACATGCAGATAGAAAGACAGAAACATACAGACAGAAAGGCAGAAACATACAGACAGAAAGGCAGAATTATACAGAGAGAAAAGCAGAGACAGAAGAAGGAAAGCAGAGAAAGGACAAACAGAAAGTCAGAGAAAGACAAATCGAAAAACAAAGGCATCCATACGGAAAAGGTGAGAAAGACGCGTAGAAAGGGCAGAAAAGACAAATAGAAAGGCACAGACAGACAGATAGAAAAGTAGAAACAGTCGGACGGAAAAGCAGAGACAGACAGACTGAAAGGTAGAGACAGGGGAGAAGATAGGCAGAGAAAGACAGACAGTTAAGCAGAGAAAGACAGAGAAAAGGGCAGAGACAGAGAGACAAAAAGGAAGAGATAGACAGACAGAAAGTCCGAGACAGGCAAAAAGGCAGCGATGGACAGGACACCAAGCAGACAGAAAAGCAGAGACAGACAGACAGGAAGGCAGAGACAGGCAGACAGAAAGACCGGAAAAGACAAACAGAAAGGCAACGGTAGACACGAAAGCAGACCGACAGAGAGAGAGAGAGAGAGAGAGAGAGAGAGAGAGAGAGAGAGAGAGAGAGAGAGAGAGAGAGAGAGAGTACAAATAAAACGAAAAAAAAAAAACCTACATTTGTCATTCTCTTTCTTTCCCGTTGGCAGCGAGAAACCTCATGTGGGGGGCCCGACTGTATATCTACACACACACACACACACACACACACACCCCACACCCCCCCCCCCCCCCCCCCCCCCCCCCCCCCCCCCCCCCGAGAAGTTTGAAATTACGGTCACTGCGTGCAATGTTGAAGCGATCACTGACTTCAACATCGCCTTGTCACGCACATGGCGCAAGAGAGCCATTTCCCTCAAGGCATCCGGAATATTGATACACCGCCCGTTATAGACACCAGAGAGGGAGAGAGAAAAGGGGGTGGGGGGAGAGGGGGGGGAGAGAGAGAGAGGGAGAGAGAGAGAGAGAGAGAGAGAACGGGGGATTGGAGATTGGGGGAGAGAGTGGAGGAAGATGAAGAGGGGCGAAGGGGGGGGGGGGGGGGAGAGAAGAAAGAGGAGAGAGAAATAAAGGAAAGGGGTAAGGGGGGCACGGCATATAAAGGGGAAGAGGGAGAGAAAAAGAGAGAGGTGAGAGAGGGAAGGAAAAGATACAGCTGGAGAGAGAGAGAGACAGGGAAGGA
>JADBJO010002093.1:152146-154646 GCA_016801955.1 Conus betulinus
AAGTGATACCTTCTCACAATAGTACAAATGTGAATTTATGGGTGCAGTGATTCAACTTGACAGGAACTTTTCACACACACACACACACACACACACACACATTCACACACACACACACACACACACACTCTCTCTCTCTCTCTCTCTCTCTCTCTCTCTCACACACACACACACACACACACACACACACACACACACACACACACACACACTGTTCTTCGGTGTGGTGCCTGCAAAAATTCCATGAATAGGCAAGGGAGAAGAAGATTAGCATTTGCATTCACTAACATCTCTCTCTCTCTCTCTCTCTCTCTCTCTCTCTCTCTCTCTCTCTCTCTCTCTCTCTCTCTCTCTCTGTCATCCATACACCTTCCCTCTGTTTTTATTTTTATGATTTTCCTTTCAGTGATAACATTTAGATTGCAAGTGGGCTTTTTCTTCGAAGTTCACAATCACCAGTGTCTGACAAAAACCCAAACTGAATGTCACCATCATAAAAATTGACACAGATACTGCAATCATGGGTCAACGCTCCCAACTCCTTTCTCATTTCCATCACCACCACTCACACACACACACACACACACACACACACACACACACACACACTCCAACTCACCTCCCTCTCTGACTGTATCTCAAGTTCTCAACCAGAATCGATTCGACAAAAATAAAATATTTAACAAAATTAACGACCACCCTTAGAAGAGTGAACGAAAATGACCACGTCTGAGAGACAGCAAGACGGTGATTACAGACAAATTGTTAATCCTCGGAAATGACTGGTCTGACGGGGCAGACTACTTTACGGCATTGCTTCACAGACGATCTCGATGTCGCAAAAAAAAAAGGAGGGCAAAGCGATCGTCTGGAGACAGACAGCCACAAAGACTGTCCTATAGTTGTCGTCTAGCCCCTTCACCACGGAAATAGAAAGAAAGCCATCTCCCTGAACCCCGACACTTTCCTTCCTGACTGCTCAAAACACCACACACACACAACACACACACACGCACACACACACACACACACACACACACACAAGATTTTTTGTCAGTAAGTTTGAAGACGACCCTCATTACTTTTTTTTAAGCAAGCAAACAACACCCTTTTCCCCTACCTCTTCCCCCTAAGTCTTGCCTCCCCCCCCCCCCCCCCCCCTAAAAACCCCTCTCACCTCCCCCATTCCCCACACTCACTCATCTCGCCACCCATATCCCCAACGTCCACTCTCACCCAACTCCCACCTCCCCCCTTCTCTCTCTCTCTCTCTCTCTCTCTCTCTCTCTCTCTCTCTGTCTCTCTGTGTCTCTCTCTCTGTCTCTGTCTCTGTCTCTCTCTCCCTCTCTCTCTCTCTCTCTCTCTCTCTCTCTGGGATAATTTGAGCAAATAGAATCTGTTCACTAGATTTTAGGGAGTAGGTTTGCAAAGGAACTTAATCAGCTCTCACCCTCTCTTTATTTGTCTGCTGTTCTTCATCAACTTGTAATGCATGCCAACATCTAATATAGAACTGATCATTCTAAATGAGGGAAAAATCAATCCAGAATACAGTTAAACATAGCAAAGTAACACTTACCTATTGCAGGGTAAACAAAGCTTGCTCTTATGTCTTAAATTGAAAAAAAAAAAAACCCTAAAATGCAGAGGAGTCAAATTAGGACTTTCCGAGGTCATTGAGGCGAAACAACCAGGTTTCGAAATATCGGTATCTGACCAGGAGTTATATGTTAGTGAGTTTCCTCCCCTTTGGAGATTGTCTCCCTCTTGGAGACTATAAGCTTGCTGAAGGCTCATTTTGAGAAGCATTTATTATTCCCCATTCACCCGCTCAAGCAAATAGTGTTAGTTAGACAGAATTATCTAACACTGCAGATATGGAAGTTTATCTCCCCCTATTTTTTCAATCTAAGACATGAGAGAGCAAGCTTTCTTTATAATTCAATATTTCTTGCAGTCAACACCAAGCTGCTCTGGAAATTGCTGGAATGGTGCTCAGTTACTTACCCTTGGAATTTATTAGTGTATTATAGTTCAGTTCCTTGCAGATTCGTACCAAGAACTGGCCCTCAGCATTCCTGTCTTAACATGTTATCTTTTTTAACTTTCTACTTTCACAAGAAAATGTAGCTTATTTTGTTGTTTCATAATTTTCTTTTGCTTCTTATGTAAGACCTTTGGTGAGTTTTTGAAAATTCAACAAACATAGTATGGTATTGCACACCAGCCTTTTCCTGGGATAGCATTCTGCTTAAAACCTAAAAGGCAGAAGACTCAAGTTAGGATTTTCTGTGGTTACCAAGGAAAAGCAAACAGATTTCGAATATACCAGTGTCAGATTATAAATTATGGTGTGTTAGGAGGTGTTCTTCCCATGGAGATTATAAGCTTGTGGAAGTTTCATGTAGAGAGGCGTTTATTATTTTTCATTCACCTGCTCTAGCGCACATAGTAATCTAGGCACAATGATCAGCCACTGCAGATATGAAAACTTATCTTC
>JADBJO010002093.1:164646-179646 GCA_016801955.1 Conus betulinus
TCGCCTCGCCCGCTGTTCAGTGGTTACATCTGCTTTTTGCAGGAAAGCACTAAGAAGCAGATCGACTTGCGACGTGCCTCTCTAACTCCTCTGTAGTTTGAAGTTTCTTCTCTTTTTTTTCTCTCTACTTCTGCTGGTTTACTCCGTGTTAGTGCACCTTGTGTGGTTTTCTGATTTCCTTATTTCAGTAAAGAGAACTAGAGTACGAGTAGAATCACCAGCAGACTCGACTGGTGTGACGTTGTTATAATTAATGAACGAAGGTTGGAAAGAAGAAAGGGGGGGGGGGGGAGGGAGGGGAGGGGATGGCAGAGGGATGGAGGTGGGGATAGGGAGAAGGAAATGTTGCATCAGTTGGATGTGGGAGTGGGGGGGGGGGGGGGGGACGGATAGGAGCAAAGTCAGTCATGCATCACGGCAACAGATGAACGATGCCACCACTCATTAAGTTCCTTTCAGAAACAATGGATCGAAACGACTGAAGCGAACAGGGAGTTGATCTGGAGATAGGAGAGATAATGGTCAGTGAAAAAATGTTGACTTTTTTTTATCCCTCATGGAAGGTTTATGAATTTTCTGCATTTTCATTAATGGTAACTGTCAGTCACGAATATCAATGTTAGGACAACACTGTCTTGTCTGTCTTAATGAATATTGTCATCGTCTTTTTCAATTAATACAAAACCGTACATACGCGTTTTTGTTTTGTTTTGTTTTGTTTTGTTTTGGGGGGAGGGGGTGCGAGAGGGGGAGGGGGGCTCATTGTTGCTCGCAGTCTCTGCAGTGCCTTTTTCGTTTACCCTTTGGTGCAAAATAATTTGTCTTTTGTTCTTAACCTTTGTATTCTGGAGCAGTGACTGAACGGCACATCACAGGTCATCAAAGTGACTTCCCCTGAATGGGTATTTGGAACACCTTTCTTGGTTTGGACGCGTGTCTTTTTTATGAGGGATGGATGGAGGGTGGGGGATAATTTGGGGGCTGTTCGGATCCTTCCTGCACTCTCTCTCTCTCTCTCTCTCTCTCTCTCTCTCTCTCTCTCTCTCTCTCTCTCTCATGGCTGTGGATTTATCATTTGCGAGCGCTTACTGATAATCACAGTCCTCTGTTGTTTTGTTTTTGTTCTGTCTGTGTAAGGTGCGAGTATTTACATACGTCTGGGCCTGTGACAATGACTCGGAGAAGTGCCTGCTAATTCTGGTTCTTACGTTTTCGTGGGCGAAGAGCTCGCGAAGGCTGAGCGGTAATTGTCAGAATAAACTGCCATTATCTACAAGCAATAATTACTTTGTTTCTTTTTTTGCATTGTCAGCAGATGAGTCCCTTTAACATGATGGAAATTCTGCTAATTTTGACTTAAACCGATTTTTTGCTGTCTACAAACACAGTTATTAATGTCACGTGGGAAATAACTTTTGGGGGGGTACATATTATTTACCCATTTGAAAGAAAAATTGATTTTGATTGGAAGGTCCTCTCATAGACCCAGGTGGGTCAGTCACGCGTGACGGACAGACGAACAACTCGTCGCTCATTAAGGTTGCCATTAGAAACAAAGGGTTGGGATCGGTGAAGCGCGTTGACATCAGATGGGGTGTGTGTCAGGGAGCACTGGAGGCGCTGAACTGTTGCAGGCACCAAAAACCATCACCAGTGGCTCCGAGGTTAGCGCCAATGTTTGTCGAGCCTGGCAGGGCGGGGGGGGGGGGGGGGGGGGGGGGTCCAAAATGACCATTCCGTCCTCTGCACTACCCCATTATCAGTTATGGTAAATAGTTCGTTTCAAAAGTGGTAAATCCTGTTTTTGCTTCTTAAAAAAAACAACAAAAACAAACAAACAAACACAAAGCATTAATTTTGTTTATGAACGCGATCAGTGTCATTGTATTTGAGGGTTTTTTTGTTGTTTGTTTTTTTGGATAAGTTTATCATCTCAGTTTTTCTCCCCTCTCTCTCTCTCCTCTCTCTCTCTCTCTCTCTCTCTCTCTCTCTCTCTCTCTCTCTCTCTCTCTCTCTCTCTCTCTCTCTCTCTCTCTCTCTCTCTGTGCGTGCGTGCACGCGTGCGTATGTACGTGCTCGCGTGATTGTGTGTATGTATGTACATGCGTGCGAGCGTGCGTGCGTGCGTGCGCATGTGTAAATATGTGTGTGCGTGTGGGTGCGCATGTGTGTGTGCGTGTGTGTGCGCACGCGTGTGTGTGTTTGTGTGTGTGTGTGTGTGTGTGTGTGTGTGTGTGTGTGTGTGTGTGTGTGTGTGTGTGTGCGTGCGCGCGCTCGCATCTTGTCCCTCGTATTCCCCGCTCCTAAGTCCAGTCCAGCATATCAGACGAAGTGGACCATTCTGGGCAGCTCCTCCAGGGTGCCCTTAAGCTGGGTGTCCAGCACGATCGATCGGCTTGTCGGCCAGACCCGGCTCCGTCCACCCCGCAGTATGTCTGGGGCAATGCTGGAGGAGAGATGTTGTGCAGTTGTGTCCCTTTCCACAGTGACACTATGGCCTGTTAGACAGACGCCAGATTCTGTGTACATATGTAACGGCGCAAGCAGTTGCAGCCAGTTCTCAGACGGAGAGTCTTCAGCTGGTCCCCTCTGTGTGGGAGATGGAAGCAGTCGTTTGGGTTGTGGTGGTGGGATGCACGAGATGTGCCATGTCCTTCTTTAATGCGCCTTGCTGACGGTTTACCCTTCGTCACGGGACACTGGGTTCACGTCGGCTGGCTCTTTCTGTGCACCCTCCTCGGCCACTGTGTCTGCTTTCTGCTGTCTCTATCGCCATAGTATCTAGCTCTTTCTCTGCACCCTCCTCGCCCAGTGTGTCTGCTTTCTGCTGTCTCTATTCACCATAGTGCTTAGGAGTCCATGTCTAGATGATGATATTAGATAAACTCTTATTGAGCCAAAGTATTACAATGACCCATGTCAATTTAAATTGACTTTGCTTTTGTCTTCAAGAAATGAAATTAATACTATATCCAGTCTGGCACAAAATGTTCATAAAGCTCAGAGAATAGAAGATATTGCGACGTCGAAGTATGTCCCTGTCATATGCATTTGTTTGTGCCAGCGGTTTCTAAAAGGATATTCGTTTTCTCTCACGTGAATACTACCGTGTCGCCAGCTGCATAAAGTATAGTTAATATGCTTTTCTGTATGTGTACCCCTTCAGTGAGGAGCCTTGGCCTATACTGAATAAACTTTCACATTCGCATTCTAAGGCCGTAGTGGGCTGGTATCCACTGCTGAACCACTGTCTGCACTCTGTTTGGACAGCAAGTTTTTCATCACCCATCTTTATATTAGATTCTTCTTCTTCTTCGTTCACTCAGACAGGAACCCCAGAGGCTTGATGAAGGCTGCTGTACGGCGGAGGCCCTCCAATGATCCATTAAGCTTTTTCCCTCATCGGTGTGTTGGCAGGCCAGGTCTCTGCCCTCAGCTTCTCCTGTGTGGGACAGTCCTGCAGGAAGGGTTCCACTGTCATTGGGGCTGTGCCGCATGGGCAACGTGAAGACTCGCCAAGGTAGAATTTTGTGAACATGTGATGTATTAGATGAGGAGTCCAGCTCCTTCATCTTTCGTCGCCTCGGTGGCTGAGCTTTCTGTAAAGACATGGGTCCAGTTCTTTTGAGGGTGGAAGGAATTCTGTTTTACGTCTCGTCACACATATAGGTGATTGCAGACGTCTAAATAACATAGTGTTTACAATTTTAGACTATTATCATAAAAGAAGAGAAGAGAGAGGACGATGTGGTTACATAGAACAAAAATAAAGGACAGATGAAGTATATAGGACAGTAACTATGAAAAATAGAGAAAAATAACTAAAGTAATCTAACACGATTATGATTATAAAATGTTCCTTAATGGACTTTCCAAAAGGTTTCTTGTTAATTTAACAAGAGAAACAACTGGCAACGAATCTAAAAAGTCAAACACATTAACATGCCCAGTGTCAGCACTTGGTATAACCCCATTCAAAAAGGGTTTCGTTAGTTCACAATCAAAAATCACATGTTGAACTGAAAGATCCCCACGACATACACACTTAACAGTCTGGCAATACTTGGTTCGTAGGGAATTAAATAAAAGTAAAGTCTAAAAGTCAGGCTTGAAACCGGTCGGCTAATCGACACAAAGTTTGACAGAGTTTGCTGACGAGGTTTCGATGAGGAACTGTATTGACTCCAGAAATCCCTTTCGATTATATGACTAATTTCCTTGTGTGACAAAGGACAGTCAACCTTAATACTACCTGATATATTCTTTGCTCCCCGTTTTGCTGCTCTATCTGCTTGATCGTTTAAAAATGAAGGAGGTATGCGATGGAACCCAAGAAAATACAACATTAGTACCTTTCATGTAAAGACAGTGCAACATGTACTTAATCTCAAATAATAATTCCTCTCTCTGTGTATTTTCAAAACAATGTTAACTTTTTAATACTGACTGTGAATCAACACGAAACAGGATATTAAATATTGAGACTGGCAAGGAAATTAAGTAATTTAATGCCATCAGGACAGCAATAAGTTCAGCTGTAAATATGGAATAACCCTTACCTAAATAATATGATTTTTCAGCTTTGAAATCTGGAATACACCCGCACTACCATCATCAAGAACTGAGCCGTCAGTGTATACTTTCAAATAGTTAGTAAACTTTTTTTCCATGTCAATTTTTGACAGATGCTGCTAACACATGCGGCGACATCGCTTTATTTAGATCAGAAGAAAAAAATGTTAACTTTTACTTCCGTTAGTTCCAAGGGGGTACCGGCGGAACCAGTACGCGAGGCGCTACCTCATGTGGATTAATCTTTGATGAAATAAAAACGTCTGAAACATCTTTTGAGGGTGGTGGTCGCAGATGTGTTCAATGGTCAGTTTCAGTTTCAGTTTCATTAAGGAGGCGTCACTGCATGCGGACTAATCCATATACGCTACATCACATCCGTAAAGTTTTGAGACCACACTACGCATGATTTGAAGCTGATGGATAAATGAATTAACAACTAAGATGTGACAATTGAAGAGGAAGGTCTCGTGGCTACGACTCAGCAGATGTCTGACCTACGCATTAGCCCAACGCGCCGGTCAGACCTTGAGTGCCTACCTACCATGTTCTATGGTCAGAGTCCCTGCACTGAAGAATGTCCGACTATACCCTTGTCCCCTGCACTACCGGAATGTTGGTGACAGTGGCTGGGAACAAAGTGGACATCTCCAAGACAGGTGCAACACATTTATCTGGATAGATCTTGCTTCGTGCTCCAAGCGTGACTAGCACTGTTCTCTCCATGGGTTGTGTCTGTGGTGTCGAGTGGTGATGATTGGGAGGGAGCGATGGCTGTATAAATCATCCCAGCTGTACTTTGTCTCAGTCTGTATGGGGTTAGAACTTGCCGAGCCATGCTTGTTGTTGCTGTTGTTGTTGTTGCAGTTGTTGTCGTTGTTGTTGTTGTGTTGATGCTGTTACGCTTAAGAGCCCTTTGTTAGGGTGTAAACGGCATGAAGGCGCGAATTATCATTACCATGACTGTTATTGGTGGTGGTAGTGTAGTAGCAGCAGCAGCAGCAGCAGTAGTAACAGCAGCAGCAGCAGCAGTAGTAGTACTACTAGTAGTAGCAGTAGTAGTAGTAGTAGCAGCAGTGATAGTAGTAATAGTGTAAAGGGATGCCTTATATGTACACTTTGACTCAAATACATATTTGTGACACGGGTGGTACACTGGCTTACGCTTTGAAATGTGTGTTCTTTCTTAGAAAGAAACTTTTCACATAAAGGAGAAAATGTATCATCCAGGCTTTTGAACACGATCTCTCTCCACTGTGTCCGTATGCCTCGCATTTAAATGTAATTGCCGGAAATATTCACTGTCTCTGTACGCCAACTATTTAAATGTAATTGCCAGAAATATTCACTGTGTCCGTACGCCAACTATTTAAACGTAATTGCCGGAAATATTCACTGTCTCTGTACGCCAACTATTTAAATGTAATTGCCGGAAATATTCACTGTCTCTGTACGCCAACTATTTAAATGTAATTGCCGGAAATATTCACTGTCTCTGTACGCCAACTATTTAAATGTAATTGCCGGAAATATTCACTGTGTCCCTATGCCAACTATTTAAATGTAATTGCTGGAAATAACTTTTACGATTGTTGTTTTCACTGCACACACGGCGAACTATAGTCTAAGCTTGATGATTACCATTTTCTTTTTTTTTTTTTTTTTTTTTTGTTTTTTTGTTTGTTTGTTTTACATTTGTTTCCGATGCCTTCTTTATTTTAAAAGGAATGTCTGTATACTTTCAGAGGCAAAAAATTCGAAAGGGGGATATAGAGATAGGATTAGGGCAGATACACGCATACAGAGAGAGAGAGAGAGAGAGAGAGAGAGAGAGAGAGAGAGAGAGAGAGAGAGAGAGAGAGAGAGCATAATTTGTTTCCCCTTGTTTGTTTATTTTATGTAAAGCACAGATATTGACCTTTAATAATTTTTTTTCAGTTTTTTTTTTTTTAGGGTTTTTTTTTTTTTTTTTTTTTTTTTTTTTTTTTTTTTTGCAACCAGTCTCTTACACACCATGCATAGTCTGTATGTCTCTCTCAAAATGGACAAACGTTTGGTGGTTTTAGTGTTTGGGCATTCGATACAATGCGTCTGGGTTTGTTAATGTTCTAATGTGTGGTGTACTGGCACACTCACTCTGATAATGTCTGCTTATACAAGAAACAAACAAACAAACACAAGACAACAAACAACAACAACAAAGACAAAACGAAACAAAACAAAACAAAACACAAAAAAGGACAGACAGAGAAAAAGAAGGAAAGAAAGGAAGGAAGAAAGGAAGAAGAGGAAGAAGGCGAGAAGGCAAAAACAGAAAAAAGAATTCGTTGCTGTGTACAAACAAACGAAATATCAAAATAAATGTACAGCTGTAAACAAATGTGAAACACGATAATCTTCCGGCCTGATTGTGACCAGGTTGAACAGACTCAATGAAACAAAGATTTCCTGTCGCCTCCTCCGTTCTCTCTCCGTGCGTCCAAACGTTCCCCGAAAGCCCTCCTTGGAACGAAAAAACGAAAACATCCAAGAATGACCGAAGGAACGAGCGATCATGGAACGAAAGGATGAATAATTTTTTGTGCACTACAATTATAAGTAGTCTCGCACCTGCCAGTTCCCCAGAAACGCCATCCTCACGATGAAAAAGAAATGATGAAATATTGGGGGGAAGAGGGGGGGGGGGGGGGGGGGGGGAGGAGGGATCTGCAAGGAGGACGTGAGGAAGGACCATCAGGGAGACAACAAGTATCTGTGAGTGTGAGTGTGTGTGTGTGTGTGTGTGTGTGTGTGTGTGTGTGTGTGTGTGTGTGTGTGTGTGTATGTGTGTGTGTGTGTGTGTGTGTGTGTGTGTGTGTGTGTGTGTATGTGTGATTGTGTGTACGTGTGCTTGTGTGTGTGTATGCGCGTGCGCGCGCGCGCGCACCAATCTGCGGGCCTACGAAATCATTAGCCAATAGTCAAAAGCATATACATGTTAATAAATCCTATCCGCAAATATACATAGTTCTAGAAAGAATAGGCACAGATACAGTGAATCACGATCTTCCGCCACCCCACCCCATCCCCCGAAAGGGAATGAAATACGTTGATAAATACAATACAGGAATTGAACAGATGAAAGATATAATCCATCAGAATGAAACATAGATTTCTCTCTCTTGAGGAAGTACAGAACATGGTTGGGCGAAGCAAGGCTAACATTACTTTTGAGTATGATGCCCTTATTAACTCTGTTCCCAAAGAGTGGATTCAATGGACAGAGAGAGAGGAGATCCTTGCACAAGCCGGCTTGATTGTGATGCAAAACATTTCAATACAAAGCCAAAAAAACATCAGGAAAATGTTATCCAAAGACAACGTAACAATTTACCAACGGCCCATTATTTCTGGGAAAGGAAATGTTGTTTACACCCTAGACAAACAGGCCTGGTTGAGGGCTAAAGAAACCACCAAAGAAGTGCGACTTAGAGTCCTTCACTGGAAAGTGTTACATAATATTTACCCTACTAATATAATGTTAAACAAAATGAAAATACGAGAAAATAATCAGTGTTCATATTGTGTTGATAAGGTGGATTTCATTGAACATTTTTTTCTATAATTGTCCAATTGTAAAGAATTTTTGGAATTTCACTGAGCAAAAAATTTATGTAGACACAAATGTTAAGCTAATGTTGTCAGTCACTGATGTTCTGTTTGGTGTGAACGGTTCATTCTGCCCACGTGGAAAATATGTATACATAAACCTCATTCTATTGGTTGGGAAAATGTCCATAAGTATTTTGTTAAAAAGGCATTCTGCATTCTCATTGCAATCAATCTTTGAAAAAGAATTCAACGTAAGGAGCTAATTTATACCTCACTTCATCTTCCAGCTTCATCCGACCCCGTCCACTGTTCTCCCCCCCCCCCCCCCCCCCCCCCCCCCCCTTCTTTTTCTCTTTTGGCCTGTGTCGGTTCACTAGTAGCTGGCTGTCTCTCTCTTATATAGTTAGTGATAATCACTTTCAGGTCATGTTTCCAAGTTTTAGGGAATTATTTCATTCATTCTTTCATTTATTTTCTTTCTTTTGACATTGTGCCCGATGCCATGAACGAGCGACAGACATTGCTTTTATGTTAAAGTTGTTTTCTGCACGCTCATGATAACAATTCAGTGTCAAAAACAGTCATCAGTACTTACTGTTTGTTAGTAGGGTGGAGGCCATATAATTCAGTCTTCTCCTTTTCTAGTTCTTAAAATGTTAAGTATGCTGACCAGCACTGCAGGTGCTTGAATCTCTAGGGCCTGGTAGTACCGAGATGTATTACAATAATCCCCCATAACGTTGTGTTCACAGAAAATATTTATGCAATAATTCTCGCATGTGACCATTTCATTTTGCTATATTATTTTATTAATACCTTACTTCAAGCAGTCTCTTTCTTAAGTGTCTTTGTTTGTCCACTTTGAAAAAAGTTTATTCAACAATCATCCGTGGATAAAAATGCACAGCAATATCTGTTTGAACCTTATGCATGCTGCCAATACTACTTGATACACGGGGGTATTTCCTGAGCTTAATTGAATTATCGTGTTCAATGACAATGTTTGAACCTTATGCACACTCAAATCACATTTTATGCTCGGGATATATATATATATATATATATATATATATATATATATATATATATAATTATATATATATATAATAGAAATAAACAAAGCTTGCTCTTATGTCTCAGATTTTGTAAGAAATAACATATAACTCCTGGTCAGATACCGATATTTCGAAACCTGATTGTTTCTCCTCAGTGACCGCGAGGAAAAGTGGTAATTTGACTCCTCTGCCTTTTCGGTTTGAAAAAGAATGCTATACCAGAAAAAGGCTGGTGTGCAATACCGTAGTATGTTTGTTGTTTTCAAAAAAACTAACCAAAAGTGCCACCTAAGAAGCAAAAGAAAATCATGAAAGAGCAAAACAAGCTTCCTCCCCTTTGGAGATGGTCTCGGTTCATTTTGAGAAGCATTTATCATTCCCCATTCACCCACTCAAGCGCATACTGTCAGTTAGGCAGAATCATCTACCACTGCAGATATGAAGGCTTATCACCCCCCCTATTTCTACAATCTGAGACATAAGAGCAAGCTTTGTATATAATTCAATTATAATTCAATATTTCTTGCAGTCATTGCAACACCTAGCTGCTCTGTAAGTTGCTGGAATGGTGCTCGGTACTTATCCTTGGAATTTATTGTTTTATTGTGATTTAGTCCCTTGCGGATTCATTCCAAGAACTGGCGCTCAGCACTTGCGTCTTCAGAGGTTATCTTTTGATATTTTCTACTTTTTACAAGAAAATGTAGCTTGTTTTGCTCTTTCATGATTTTCTTTTGCTTCTTAGGTGGCACCTTTGGTTAGTTTTTTTTGAAAAACTCAACAAACATACTACGGTATTGCACACCAGCCTTTTTCTGGTATAGCATTCTTTTTTAAAAACCGAAAAGGGAGAGGAGTCAAATTACCACTTTTTCGCGGTCACTGAGGAGAAACAATCAGGTTTCGAAAAATATCGGTATCTGACCAGGAGTTATATGTTAGTGAGCTTCCTCCCCTTTGGAGATGGTCTCCCGCTTCGGAGACTATAAGTTTGCTGAGGTTCATTTTGAGAAGCATTTATCATTCCCCATTCACCCACTCAAGCGCATACTGTCAGTTAGGCAGAATCATCTACCACAGCAGATATGAAGGCTTATTACCTCCACCCCCCCCCCCCTTATTTCTACAATCTGAGACATAAGAGCAAGCTTTGTTTATAATTCAATTATAATTCAATATTTCTTGCAGTCATTGCAATACCTAGCTGCTCTGTAAGTTGCTGGAATGGTGCTCGGTACTTATGCTTGGAATTTATTGTTTTATATATATATATATATCCTTGGAATGTATTGTTTTTATTCAATTATAAACAAAGCTTGCTTAACATCGGAATTTTAAAAATTCTTATATATATATATATATATATAATTGTTTATAATTGAATATATATATATATGTGTGTATGTGTATTCAATTATAAACAAAGCTTGCATATCATCGGAAATTTAAAATTTCTTCTTATATATATATATATATATATATATATTTGTTTATAATTGAATATATATATATGTGTGTGTGTGTGTAATTATATATAGATCATGAATTATATTACCATGCATACAGATTTTCTTAAAATGATTTTTCATTATATATATATATATATATATATATATATATATATATATATTGATGATGGTTTACATTACCATCCATACAGATTCTTTTTAAACCTTTGTGCGCACTGCAATAATTGCTAATGCACACTGAGTATTTATTGATCATAAAATCATATCGTCGTGGATAACGATATGCTTTTTTTAGACTCTTCTGCACACTGCCAATAATTTTTTATCCACGGGTTATACGTTGATCATGAATTATTTCATCGTGCATAATGATGTGTTTTTGAAAACTATAAGCGTATTGCCAATAATTCTGAATGCATATGACATGTAGTGATCATGATTCATATACTCATGCCTAGTGTTATGTTTTAGAATCTTTTATGCACACTGCCCAAATCCTGAATACACTGGATATGTATTGATTATGAATTATATCATCATTTATTCTCATGCAAGGTTTTTTTTTTATTTCATTTGTCTGAACATCATGTTATCTGCCTATTCTTTTAGTAGATCTATTCATTGAAAGTGACGAGATGAACACAGATATTGAAATTAACCATACAGTCTTTGTAAGTAACAAACACAGTTTTCTTGCAGATTTTTTTTTTTGCAAAGGATGAAACCTCTTCCAGTATTGCGTTTAAAGAAATAGTGCCACTTGTATAATTTTCATTACTGACAATTTATTTACAAATCATTTTGCTTGAGGTTTAAGAGCTGTTCAAACAAAAAATAAAGTTCTATCAGGTGTAAATTCATGAGTCTGAAACAGATTAATGTTCAGTTATTTGGACACAATCGCTGATCCACAATATTCAAATAAAAAAAAATGTTTTGCATGTTTGTAAGTTTATGATTTGTGCTCTCAAATTTTCTACACTATAGCAGATAAAAGGCATAGATGTGTTTCTTTATGTGAGATCTATCTAACCCATTTTGTTTAATTGCTATAACATTTATCCTTCGGTCGATTTCATCCGATTACTTGTAATTTGTTTCTTGTTTATGCAAATTGAAAAATCGGTTTTTGTGTGTTTTGTTTTGTTTTTTTTTGTTTTGTTTGTTTTGTTTTTTGGGCTCTCTCTCTCTCTCTCTCTCTCTCTCTCCTCTCTCTCTCTCTCTCTCTCTCTCTCTGTGTGTGTGTGTGTGTGTGTGTGTGTGTGTGTGTGTGTGTGTGTGTGTGTGTGTGTGAAACAAGTGTTGAGGCGCAGGCCACAAGATTCAGAGATCTTAAAAACAGTTTCTATCCAGCATAATACAATACACAGAGGCCGAACTGTATTCAAGCCTTGAAAAATTCCAGTACAAGAAGTCAAATGCATTTTCCAAATCAAGAATGCATGATAAGCATAACCAAGGTTATCCTTTACATGAAAATTATTTATCGAGTCGTTAGATACGTGCACGGTGTGTGTGTGTGTGTGTGTGTGTGTGTGTGTGTGTGTGTGTGTGTGTGTGTGTGTGTGTGTGTGTGTGAGTTTTTTTTGTTGTTGTTGTTGCTGCTGGTGCTGCTGTGCTGCTGCTGCTGCTGCTGCTGCTATTGCCGGCGTTGTTTGGTTTGTTTCTGTTTTTTTTTCTACGGTCTTAAAAAAAAAGCTAACACACACGACAGTTTGGAGGAGGAGATGAGGAGGAAGGGAAACAGAACGCCTTTCTGCGAATGAAACTCCATGTTGTGTTGTGTATTCACGTCCAGCAGCAGTACACTTGAAAAACATCATGAAACCTCAGGAAGGTGTGTGCGTTCTGAGGTAGGTTCACCAACCAAAATTACTAACTTGGTTATGTCAGGTCATGTGCGTTCCCTTTTTCAGCAAAATTTTCATGTCACACACACACACACACACACACACACACACACACACACACTTTTTCACGCACGCACGCACACACACACACACACACACACACACACACACACACACACACACACACACACACACACACTGACATTCACTCAAGACAAGAAAAGCGTCCGACAGACGGTTCAACACCATAGTACTGCCACCAACTCCGATTTCAAATGCCACGAGCCCGGGCTTTAAATGCCATGTTTGGCTAGGCGCTTTAAACGCCTTATTTGTACATCAAGGGAGACGTCAGGTGGGGTGGGATGGAGGGATTGGGGTTGGGGTCTGGGGGGGTGGGTGGGGGGGGGGGGGGACGAAATGGCGAGTCGGTACCAGTGAGCAACCGGGGAACCCCCGCTTTGCTTGCAGCCGCTTTCTGGGGAGACAGGAACGGAGGCTGGAATGACAGAGAGAGAGAGAGAGAGAGAGAGAGAGAGAGAGAGAGAGAGAGAGAGAGAGAGAGAGAGAGAGAGAGAGATGCATGTCAACGCACGCTCACAGAGAGAGAGAGAGAGAGAGAGAGAGAGAGAGTGAGAGAGTGAGAGAGCCAGCCAAAGCGTCGTCTCACGCCAGCCAAACTCTCTCTCTCTCTCTGGCGGGACGCGAGCGAGAGCGCCGAGAGCGTGAATGCCAGCGGAGACCACAAACTGTACGGCAAGTCGAGTGGCAGTAGAGAGAGACAGACAGACAGAGAGAGAGGGGAGAGAGAGAGAGAGAGAGAGAGAGCGCGAGAGAAGACACACAGAGGGACGAAGCAGCGCCGTGCCGTTCAGCAAGCTGGGAACTGTGTGAGCATTTCACAGCGATCAAGTCGAGCTCTCTTTGCTCAGCTCTCCTTTACTCTGCTCCGGCCACTGAGAGCTAGAGGAAGGTGTAGAAGGGCTCTCACCCACCAAGCTTAGCGTGTTCGACTCCCGTTTGGTTGCGGGCAGTTGCGGTGGTGTCTCTGTGTGTGTGTGTGTGTGAGTGTGTGCGTGCGGGCTTCGTTCGTACCGTAGCGGGGTTTGCTCCCTGTCTGTCAACACCATCTTCGGCAAAACCGGCTCGGACCGTCGTTTGCATACATTACTATTACTACTACTACTGCTACTACTACTACTTCTGCTACACGATCCACACACGATTTTTTTGCCTTTGCAGCGGATACAGAGCGAGGGGTTTGCTTGTTTGTGTGCGGCTTTTTCACGCCCTGTGGAGAGTATAGAGAGTCCGCCTTTTGCACTGGAAGCATATTAATGTGTCGCTAGGACGGATACTTCGCGGCTCGAATTGGGTGGTGGTGACAACAAGACAGGCTGGTTGATAACGGTGGGGGCTCTTGCCCCTTTTTGCCATGGAAAGGCGACGGTGGGTTCGAACCGTCGGACGAATGCTGTTGATGTAAGCGAGATTCTTCGGGTGTGGTTGTCACTGCAGTCGGGAAGGGGGGGGGGGAGGTTGGTCGTGGATGCGGAAGAGGAGGGTGGTGGTGGTGGAATGGTGGCGACAGAAGGTTAGCGTGTGAGATTCTGGGGTTGTCTCCCCCTTCCACCCCCTCTTGTCTTTGAAGTAGAGTCATCTAGTGGGAGTCGTCCCTCACCACTCGCAAGATCCCTCCGTATTTGGGAGGGCGAAGAGCGGAGGGCCGCACGGGAACATTATAGCGGGGATTTGGTTGTTACTGGGATTTCATTTTCTTTATGTCGGCTTGTGTGTGGGTCGCGCGGTGATTTGGCCAGCGATAAGTAGCCCCAGAGAATTGAACCACCGCTCTCACAATACGTCGTGGTTGCGGGGGGGGGGGACTCCATTGTGGGGGCTGAAAGAAGGAAGCCCTGTTCTTTGGGCTTGGGAGTGGAATTCGCCGATTGCTGTTGTGGATGAGGGTTGCTCAGAAGAGCTTGAAATTCAAAAAACAACCCGCCCGCTGGAAATTCCTGCTCTGATTCCCTTCTTCATCGAGTTTCAGAAGCGACATCACCGAACCGTAGTGCTGACTTACCTTTGGAGTAAATCCTTGTGATTGTGGTTGGGGGGTCTTCTTCAGTGAAGCAACATCAGTGTCGGTGTGTTTTCTGTGGGGAGTCGTGGACATTACATGTGTGCCTGCGAGGAGTTTCTTTCTTATCTTGTGGGAGACCTGCACGCAACACAAAAAAAAAACCGTGTCGACATTTACAGACAAACCGACTGTGCACGCCTGCCTGTGTATGTGTATGTTAGTGCGTCTGTCTGTGGCTATCATCGAAGAAAAAACGCCGTAGTGCCATAGAGTTTCAGAACTGCTGTGCTGCTGCTGCTGCTGCTGCTGGCGGTGATGGTGGTGGCGGCGGCGGCGCGGTGGTGGTGGTGGTGGTGTAACCCGAGCCCAGTGTCTTCTGC
>JADBJO010002093.1:184646-192146 GCA_016801955.1 Conus betulinus
GCTAGATCACATGTCTGGTTTTCATGCAGACTGAATACTTCGCGTCTGGGGTCTGAGAGATCAGAATTTATGGTACATACATTATACATCATACTACATGTTATGCCGTTAGTTGTTTACTATATATATTTTTGTTTGCTTTTTTGGTCACTGTCTGTTTGACTTGTGCCTTTTTCTTTCTGCTTTTTGTCTTTCTGTATTGTGTTTGTGTTGTTGTTGTTTTTGTCAATCCTTCTCCACTCTTCGTTCGAGAGGTATTTTACATTTGATTGTTTGTTTTCTGGTCCCTACCTATGATATTTCAGCTTTTTTTTATTTATTTTTTTTTTTGGGGGGGAGGGTTGGTGTGTGTGTGTGTGTGTGTGTGTGTGTGTGTGTGTGTGTGTGTGTGTGTTTGGGGGGAGGGGTTGATTGGGGGTTGGGAGGGAGGCCATCTTGATCTAGGAACTGAATATGGGATTGTACTCGCTGTTTCACCATGGGTATTACCTTTAAGCTGTCTGTTCTGCGAGCGTCCGTTTTCCCATTTCACCTTTTTCATGTATTTTTTTTTTTAATTAAATCTTTTTTCTTCTTCTTCTTCTTCTTCTTATTCTTATTATTATTATTGTTATTATTGTTGTTGTAGGTCTTGGTGTTCTCTTCTCTCTCTCTCTCTCGCTCTCTCTCTCTCTCTCTCTCTCTCTCCTCTCTCCTCTCTCTCTCTCTCTCTCTCTTGGGGGGGAGGGAGCAGGGAAGCAATCTGGAACCCAAGAATCGATGGAGCTGAATGGCTGGTGCTGCCAGTACGACCCTACTTACCGAGTGGTGGTCGCCCTAATTAAGGAAGTTAATTGTGTAGTCGTCATGTCCTTCATCATCCTATTTTGTGGCCTTTTCAGGATGTAAACCATGTTTTTTTTTTTTACAGAATATGATCCTTTCAACCTTCCTCCCCCCCCCCCCCCCGACCCCCCCCCCCCCCCCCCCCCCCCCCCCCCCCCCCCCCACCATTTGTTTTTTTTTTTTTTTTTTTTTTATAATTTACCCCTTGTTTGAGGTTTGACGGACAAAAGAGTCCAGGTATTGTCGGCTAGAGGCTTGTGGAAATCCAACACTCTAGACTATTACAGGGATTTGTTGGGAAAGAAAACGACTGGCGGCATGTGCCAGTGAAATTAACACTTCACAGCAAGACACAGCATCGAAAGTTTGATTTCGGGCATCAATTTCTCGCGATTCTGCTGTATGCCTCATAGACCTTGGGGAAGGTAACGGAACACGGTTGAAAGAAAGAATGAAAGAATGAAAAGAAAAAGAAACAAAGAAAGAACAAAGGAAAAAGAAAGAAAGAAAGAAAAGATAAAAGAAACCCCGTAGAAAATAAAACCCGTTGTCAGAAATACAACTGTTTCCTGTAATTCGGATGACAGCGGCGAGCGGTTTTGGACTCAAAATGACGGAGTTAGAAAGTACTGGAAGACAGCGACTGTTGAAATAGTTGGCAGCTGGAAATACGGAATCGCATGTGTAAATAAGACTTTTAGTGAATGTGGCCATGTGATATTGAAATTCTGGTCCATGTGGTTTATGAAATGATGGATGAAAGTTATCCTTGGCGTCTGTGGTTTGTATGAGATATTTGTGTGTGGGAGCTGCGCTTGGTCAGTTGAACTGGACACGCAGAGTAGATAATGGAAATAACCTGTGGGAAAAGGGTGGTGTGTGTTACTGTGAGTGTGTGTTGTGTACGAAAGAGAGAGAGAGAGAGAGGGGTCTTCCCCCTTGATCCGCCCCCCCCCTGGAGAGAGAGAGGCGCGAGATGTAGGAGAGAGAGGAGGCCCTGAGAGAGACGTGTAGTGTTGTGTGTGGTGTGTGTGTGTGTGTGTGGTGTGTGCTGTGTTGTGTGTGTGTGCACTGTGAGTGCTGTGGCGTGCGTGTGCGTGCGTGCGTATATGTATAGTCCCACAGAGGAAAGCAGAGAGAGAGTGGGAGGCGAAAGAGAGTAGAGAAGAGATAGAGGACCAGGGAAAGAGGGACAGAGACAGAGGACAGATGAAGGAAGAAGGGAAGGAAGGAAGGGGACAGGAGAGAGAGAGGGAGAGAGGAGGAGAGGAGAGGGCAGGAGAAGAGGGGAGGGAGGGAGGAGGAGTGCGAAGGGGGGATGGTGGGGGGGAGGAGGAGGAGGGAGAGGGGGAAGGGCACGGAGGAGGAGAGAGAGAGAGGATGAGAGAGACCGAGAGGGAGTGGGGAAGGGTGAGAGGAGAGAGGAGGGGGGGGGAGCAGAGAGGGCGAGAGGGGGGAGGGGGAGAGGGGAGTGGAGAGAGAGGAGAAGGGGGAGGGCGGGAGGATTGATGAGAGGAGGACGATGGAAGACGAGGGGGGGGGGATGCGAAGGGGGAGCGAGGGGGGGGTGGAGGGAGAGGGTGGCCTGAGAGAGAGAGAGGGCGTGGGGAGGGAGGAGGGGAGAGGCGGGCGGGTCGAGGGGGGGAAGGAGGAGGAAGGAGGTGGGGGAGAGGGCCCATGAGAAGAGAGGAAGAGAGGAGCGGGGAGGAGGGGAGGGGAGGGAGGAGGGGAGAGGGGGGAGATGAGCGCGGGAGAGATGAGATTTAATGGTGCTTCAGAGAAGACGTACACATTTTGTTGTTGGGCATGCCTGCGAATATTTTTACTCTCTTTTTTTTTACCCTTTTTCTCTTTCTTTCTTTTTTTGTCTTCTTGTTTTCTTTTTTTTGTTTTTGCTGGGGAGGGGGGAGGGGGTTAATGGTATGTTGTTTTTTTAGTAGTATAATTGTTGTTGTTGGTTTTAATTTTAACTTAATTTGTTTTAAGGATTTTTTAATAAAAATTAGGTTTTGTAGTACTGAATGTTTTTTAACTGTTTTATATGGTTTGGTTTGTAATAATAATAATTAATTTAACCCCTTCCCCCCGTATATTATTTATCATAATTATTATTTTTTTTTTTTAAAGGGTATAAATAAGTAAATTAATTTATAATATTATGTTAAGTTTATAGGTATTTTATAATTAGTTTGTTGTAAGGTAAAAATTTTAAAGGGTAAAATTTGCTTGTCCTTCTGTACTGATGATGGTTTTTGTTTTTTTTGTGGTGGTCTTGATCTTTGGGAAGGACAACGGGGCGATCTTGCCGTCCACAGTGTCGCCACACACTAGGTCACAAAAGAGAGGGGAGATAGGGGAGGGGGACGGGGGGGACAGGGGGGGTGGTGGGATTGAAGATGAGATGGGGAATGGGGGGCGTCACACACAGGGTTTGGGTGGGGGGTGGCGGGGTATATATTATATATATATCTATTTTTTTTAATTTACTTATATGATTATATATATTATAATATATATATACAATATATATATATGCGGAGGCGGGCTGGGACTGGGGGAGAGGACGAGGTGTTAGGGAGGAGGGAGAGGGAGAGGGAGAGGGAACAAGGGGAGAGGTAGAGGGCTATCGATATAAGGGATATGCGATTGATTAGCCTCCTTTTCTGTTTTATATTATTGACTTGTATCTTTTTATTCAGTTCTTCTTCTTCTATGTCTTCTTATTCTTGTTCTTGTTGTTGTTGGTTGTTTTCCTTCTTCGTTTCGTCTTCTGCGTCTTTGTCGTACGTCTTCGTCTTCTTCTTCTTCTTCTTTCTTCTTTCTTTCTTCTTCTTTTGCTTCGTCGTCGTCGTCGTCGTTCGTCGTCGTCCGTCGTCTTCGTCGTCGTCCTCCTCCCTCCTCCTCCTCGTCCTCCTTCTCTTTTTCTTATTCTTCTTCTTCTTTGATGTTATTTCTTCTTCTTCTTCTTTTCTTCTTTCTTTTCTTCTTGTCTTCTTCTTCTTTTCTCTTCTTCTTCTTCTTCTTCGTCTTCTTCTTCTTTGTTGTTGTCCTGGCTAGCGAAGAGCTATGAAAAAGCCACCGGATCAAACGAAACGCTATCTGCAGCGGACTCTGTGCCTCTTGGAGACAAATGATGTCCATCGGACTATTAAAATAAGCTGAACTCTGGAGAACTTATGCCGGACTTGAAAGAAAGGTTGAAAGAATATGTTCGAAAAGGATGAAGAAAGGGTGCGGAAGAAGAGGAAGAGGCGAGAAGCGGGTGTATGGTGGTGATGGTGTATGGTGTGGTGGTGGTGGTGGTAACGTTGAAAGGCGCACGAAAAAAAAAAAAAAAATGGTTGTGAGAAGAAATAAATGGTGAAAAAAAAAAGGAAAAAAAAAAAAAAAAAAAAAAAAGAAACGTTTTGAAATGCTCACGAAAAACAAAAGGACAAAAAAAAAAAAAGAAAAAAGGAATCTGAATCCTGAACCCCATTGGGAAGTTCAGAGCCTGGAACGGAAGTGAGAGTAAAGGAGTGGAGGGAAGAATGAGGACAGATATGAGGGGCTTGACTCACGTGACGTATTCCTTCAGACTCCTAGGGGGAGCATAGGGCCGATTCATAACCACAACCAAAAAAAAAAAGGGTAACCAAATGAAAACAAAGCAAACACAAACAACGACAAGGAACAACCGAGCCGTAACAATCGGTAGGGGGATAAGAGGAACAGTTTTATGAGAGAGGGAAATAGAGAGAAAAAGGGTGGTTATTTTCGCATATAAGACAAGCGAAACAGAAAACAAAACAAATCACCAATAAATACAAAAATTTGTGAAAAAAAAAAGAAGGGGGGGTTGGTTCTGGAAAAAAAAGAAATGACATAAAGAAAACCAACAACATAAACAGGCAGAGGGGGGAAGTAGAGAGGGAAAGTTAAGTTAGTTTTTTTTGTTTGAAAAAGGCAAAACCTAGAAGAGAGGCTGAGTTATAATAAGATAAAAAAGCATCCGATGAGACAACCAAACAACAACCAACGACAACCCTAATGGCACAAACAGAGGAGGAACGCACCCTTTTTGAAAACAGAAAAAGGTAACAAATGAAACAACGCAAGAATGAGAGGGAAAATCAGCAAAAAATAAATAAATGACAATAAATGTGTAAACAAGAGGTTAAAAAATATTAAAAAAGATTTTTTTGTTTAATTATTAAAACGACAAAAATAACAATACGGGCGATTCATTAGAGAAAAAAGGCATCATTAATGAAACAAAAAAACCCCCCCCCCCCCACCACAAAAAAAAGAAAAAAAAAAAAAGAAAAGAGAAAAGATAAGGAACCGACAACAAAAACGCGCTGAAAATTGGGATGGACAAATTGTTGAACGTTTTGAATCAAATTGTTATCTGGGACGGTGAGATCACACCAACAAACACACACACCACACACCACACACCACACCACAACCAAACACCACACACACACACACGTCACCACGCAAGGTGCGACCACACCACCAAACACGCGCGCGCGCGCCGCGCCCCCCACGCACAACATACCAAACTTACAGCGGCATGTCACACAGGCCAAGTTTGCACGACACACAAACACACAAACACACACACAACACAACACACCACACACACACAACCATGCAAATGTTTCACCACACACACACACACACACACAAAAACAAACCACATTGCAAACTACATGCACAGTTCAAATTACACACATACACACACACAAACACCACACACACCACACACTCACACACACACCCACACACACGACACTTTACAAAGCACCTCACATTCACCTGCATATGTCACACACACACCACCACACACACACACACAACCACCCACACACACACACATCACAACACCACACACACTCACACACACACACCCACACACACACACACACAACACACCATTATATGAACATGTTCATAACACACACACACAACACACAACACCACAACATATATGCACATGTTCACACACCAAAACACACACACAAACAACAAACACAATTCACTGTTCACACACAAACATCACACATATGCACATGCTCCCACAACACACACACACACACACACACACACACACACACACACACACAAACACACACAAACACACCACACACACACACCACAGGTCGTTGGGACACTTTCGAGCTTTTCCTGTATCGTTGCTGGAGGGGGACAAGGCAACGGGGAAGAGGAGAAGGGGCTTACAAAACCTATCAGTGAGGCCGAAGGAGACGGAAAGACGAGAAAGAAAGACAAGATGTGCGTGAGGATGGCGAGGAGAGCGGACTAGCGGGGGGGGGGGGGGTGGGGGTGGAGGAGGAGGAGGAGGGAAAACAAAGGCCCATTTTTTTGGGGAAGGAAAGGGGAGCATGGAACAGGAGAACGAAAGGACGGAGGAGGACCAGAACAGAACCGGGTATAATATATGGTATGTGATCGAGTGAGTGTGGTGAAAGAAAAAGAAAAGAAAAAAAAAAAGGAATATGTGTACTTGTGTGTGTGTTTGTGGTGTTGTGTGTGTGTGTGTGGGTAATGTGTGCATGTGTGAGAGGAGAAGGAGAGCATGAGAGGACGGGTGTTCGCAGGGAAAGAAAGAAGAACAGGCTCAGCTCGGTCGAGTCGTGTAGCCTTAAAATGTGTGTGTCGGTGTGAAGTGTCGTGTGTGTGTGTGGTGTGTGGATCTGTGTGTGTTTGTGTGTGTGTGGTGTGTGAGTTGTTGATGTGTGTGTAGAGGGTGAGATGGGGGAGTCAGAGCAGTGGGGGGGTAAATGGAAGAGAGGGATAGGATTAGGAGGAGAAGGGAGGAGGTGAGAGACCTGTGGCCCGTCATGTGTCCATCTATCATGGAACAAGAACCAGGGGTCCACTACCATGTAACACAGCCTGGTCCCTTGTACTAGTTAGCAATAACTCCTTCCTTGGCCCTCCACCGGTACTCAGTGTCAGGACACCACAACAAGGTATGTACAGTCGAGACAATCGATCCTACCTCTTATACCGCTAACCATTACTCCCCCTTTTCACCCCCCTATAGGTGAGACAAATCTATCCCATCTCTGTACGCGCGGTTAGTATCAATAGGATCCCCGAACCCCAGTATAGAATCTGGTTGGATCAGACACTATCGATCTACTCTCTCATACGCTTCAGTACTACCAAAACTCGCCCAACCACCCCCAGTATAGTGCACGCGCGTAGGAGAACCAACTAGAATGTCTCTCTCAACCACACGCATCCGCATCTACTCGATACCCCCTCCACCAGGTATTCTTTTTCAGGACACGGATATTGCCCGAGAAAATACAAAACTACACTCATCGATTACCATTTACTCCCTCGCGAGAACCAGAAAAGGGGCCCCTCGCTCTCTCTAGAATCCTCTCTCCCTCATCTCACTCCTCAGAGTCGCAATCAGCTCGGAGCCCCCACCCCTCCACCAGTGATAGTTGTAGACACCTGTAGCTCCTCTCTTACGCCGCTAGCATTGCTAGCAGATCCCCCTCCCCTGCAGTATATTGTCCGAACATCCTATCGCCTTCTCTATACGCGCGGTAGATTGTCATTTGATTTTGAACCTTCAGGTCGGAATCGCTTTTTTTGATTGCTAGGGATTGGGTGATTAGTACTACACAATACGCACAGATAGTGTTCTTC
>JADBJO010002093.1:204646-209646 GCA_016801955.1 Conus betulinus
TTGGGGTACTGACTGTCAAGATTTTATGTTATGAATTTAGAGCATGGCTGTAGAATTGTGTGCCGATGCCCTAGGGAAGGGGGTGAATGGGATGGGGATGGGTATGACAGCAGGTTAATGGCAGAATTTGAAAAGCTAGACAGTAAGATGTTCTTTGTAGCCTTCAGTACTGGGCTGTAGTTGTGGACTTAAAGAAAACAAACTTGTACTTGAGTCAACAGCAGGTGAACGCCGTTCTAATCAGCTACCAGTCCTAAGATGAATAAACAGCAGGTGCTTTACGTTTCAATCAGGTTACCAATCCTAAGAAAGTTGACAGAAATTCGGCCAATCAGCTAGCCCCCCCCGGACAGTGTCGAAGCTGAAAGAATCCAGCCTATGATTCAGCTCTTCTTCGGTCAAAGTCCTCTTCAGCCTGTTCAGTGAAAGAGCGAGAGGTGAGAGAGAAGGACATTTTCCAATGATATACTGGTGCCATTCTTTCTTTTTTTCTGCTCCGCACAAGAAAGAGTAATCCTTTTATTGGTGGTGCCTGATATGACTGGTTTTTCTTCTCTTTTGTTCTTGTTCTTTCTTCTGCCTTGTGACGTCTCTATTGGCTGTAGCCGTTGCTTGGACCAGGCCGCCCGTCGTCCGACAAGCCTTTAACACAACAGCCAGATTGTCCGAGAAAAGAAGAAACCCTCCCCCCCCCCCCCCATTCCCCACATCCCCACCCCACCCCACCCCTCCATTTTCGGTCCATACACACACCGCACCGGCCACCCAACCCCCCCCCCCCCCCCCCCCCCCCCCCTCCTCCTCTCCCACCTCCCTCCCAAGGAAATCTTTTCTCCAAATACAAGTGACCCAAGTTAATCACCCTTCTTCGTCCCCGCTCCCTCCCTCCCCTCTCCCTCGTCTCTTTCTCTCTGTCCTTCCTACTGTCCCCCCCCCCCCCCCCCCCCCCCCCCCCCCCCCCCCGTCTTCGGTGCCACACCCCCCTCCATTTTTCCTCCCCACCCCCCTCCTCCCCTCCGCTCTACAACCAGAGTCGCATTAGACTTGCTTCAGTTAAGTTCGGCTCGGCACGACTGCCCCCCCCCCCCCCCCCCCCCCCAAACACCCCCTTCTCCTCCCCCTACCCCCCCTCCTCCTTCCATTCTCCTTTCTCCCTCCCCTCCCCACCGGCCCCTCGGCTTCCAACCTATGTCCACCCCCTCATCCCCCCCCCCCCCCCCCCCCCCCCAGCTCGATTCTTTCGACGTGCGAGACTCCAAAAGAATATCTTGGTCGAGAGTGTTAGAATTGGCGTGTGGTTACTCTGTTACTCGGAGACACTGTAACCATCAGAGAGAAGGGGGTGGGGTGGGGAAATGGGAGCGGGTGGTGGGTGGGTGGAGGGGGGCTGTATTCCTACACATCAAATAGTACTTGCTCATTGGCCCGTGGGAGTAAATGAGGCGTGGGGTGGGAGGGGAAGGAGGAACGGACTGCGGGGGGGGGGGGGGGGGGGGGGGGGGAAGGAAGGGTGGCGAAGGGGATGATAATGATAATACGAGTAGTGATAAAGAGAACAGGGAAAGGTGAGGATAGGGGTTAGGGAGAGGGGGAGGGGTGGGGATGGGGGAGGAGCAGGGAACTGGAATGGGAGACGAAGGAAAGAGAGGTGGGGTGGGGTGTGGGGGGGGGGTGGGGGACGGGTGTCGAATTTCCCGCCTTGTCGTCTGTGTAGGGGCGGCAGAGTTGTGTGTTCTTGGCTTTCTCTTGACTCTTCCTACCCCTACCCTGGGCGTCGGGTTTCGTGACGGTGTGTGTGGGTGTGTTGGGGGGGGGGGTAGATGGGGGGGGGGGGGGGTGGGGGGGGAGATTGGGGAAGAGGGAAGGATCTCAGGGGTAGGGAGGGTGGGAGGGTGGGGACAGAGTCCCAGCGCTTCTTGACAACCCTTGAGTTTGTAAGCTACCTTTTTTTCGAAACCTTGAAAACTCTTTCGATTTAAATCCATGAATTCATTTTTTTTCTTTTTTTTTGTACTGGATAGATAGTTTATTTACTTACATTTTAGCCAACGTCATCGCTAAAAGTATAAAGCTTTTTTTTTCTGCTTAAGCGATCGATGTCGTAGTGTCTTCCAATGGAAAAGAAAAACAATAAGAGGAAATGGGAAAAAAATGAAAAGGGGAAAGAAAAGAGGGGGGGGTGGGTGGGGGGGGGAGGAAAAAAGTTAATCAAATTGAACTATTATACTTCAACACAATACTTATGGAAACGATGGTTTCTACCCTAAACTACTTTACGTTATTGTATAAGTTTCTCTCGTGTTTTGTAAAGGGTTCACATATTCTTGTTGATGATGTGATTGCTGTGTTCTCTTCCCTTCTTCCCATTTTCCACGTTATTCATTTTTTTTTTTCTGCTACTGTGTCTCTTTTTTCAGCCTTTTTTTTTTTTTTTTTGTCTGTGTGTTTGTTTTCGTTTTTCAATGTTTCCTTAAAAAAATCCCAAGCATGAAGTGAAATGTTTAGTACATTGTGAATGTATTTTAACCGCCAGTATATTGTTAATGTCTGTTTGAGCACAGTAATAAGCCTAGGCTTGTTGTTGCACATTTGTCCTGTCAATTATGAAGGTATTCTGTTCATTTGTTTTTATTGAAATAAAAATTATTTAAAACCACTTCATTTTTTCACCCCCTTTGTAAAGCTTCCAAAAATGTAGCCGTAAAAGCTCACGGGAAAAAAAGAAAACCGTTCGTGGCACAACAACACATGATAATGTTAATGATGATGATGGTGATAACAACAACAACAAATGATGATGATGATGATGATGATGATGATGATGATGATGATGCAATAAAGCAACACAACAACAATACCAACGATGATAATGATAATAATAGACCAGAACAAACAAATGGCTTCCTCTGGAACCCGTGAAATAGTACCCAAGCCATCCCAAACCGATAGGCTCAGCTATAGGTTTGATCGTCTCACGTCCAAAGACAAACTGTTTCAAGCGATCTGGTGTTGTCTCCAAAAGAGCATTGCTTTCTGTATAATAATACACCCTCAAATTTGCACAAGATGGCATTGAGAAAAAAAAAAAACACTTTGAAAACTGAGTCCTGTTTGTGTTGATGGGTTTGAGGAGGGGGGGGGGGGGGGGGGGGGGGGGGCTGGGAGGGGCTGGGAGTTGAGGGTGGTTAAAAAAAAAAAAGGGGGGGGGACGCAATCCTCTGCATGGTTAAATCGTTCCCAGCGCGAATGACAATTGCGTCCTCGTGACCCGCGCTGTTGTTTGTCTCGTTGGCGGCTAGTGTCCTCTGATCACAGCTAGCCGTGTGGACCAACAGCTTCTGATTCCAAGTTGTTTGAGCTGTAAACACTGTTTGTTGTTTGAGCTGTAAACACTGTTGACATCGTCAATGTTTGACTGACCCTACAAACATTGGAAGGAGACACACGTAGCTCTCTCTCATTCTGATATACAATTAATTTGCAGCATTGAAAACACTCGCGCGCGCGCGCGCGCGCGCCAGCACACGTGGAACAAAACAACAAGAGACTTAGGGGCGAAAGTGGTTACCTCACATCGTTGGCATCCTTTAGGATGACGTCAGCTGCGAGAACACGTCACCGCAAACGTCACCATGACCTTTCCCTGCGGGAGATAGCGATGGTGGCGAAACAGGGGGGGCTGTTCTAGTTCTCATCGGGAAATTGGATTAATTGGACTAAAACTCTGATCGCTCTCTCTCTCCTCTCAATCGCACTCTCTCTCCCTCATCTCTCTCCTCTATCTCTCTCTCCTCTCGCTCTCTCTCTCTCTCTCTCTCATCTCTCGTTCCTCTCTCTGCTCTCTCTCTCTCTCTGGCCCTATCTCTCTCTCTCGCGCATCTGCGCTCCCTCTCTCTCCATCTTCTCGCTCTCTATCTCTCCCCTTCTCTCCCGCGCCCCCCCCCCCCCCGTATCCAAGCTATAATGCCCCACCAGCTCCTCCCCCCATTCCGCCCCCCCCCCTCCCCCACCCCACCCTTCCACCTTTTGCCGTATGGAACCAACCAGATTCCCCCACCTCTCCTCCCCCCCTATACCCCCATCCCTCCCTCCCTCTCCCCCCCCCCTCCCCCCCCCCCCCCCCCCCCCCCCCCACCCCAGTCCCTTCAGCTTTTGGCAGTATGAAGCAGCTGAGCAGATTCGTTATCCAACCACACCTCCCTTAGCATCCCCACCCCCACACCTTCCCCACCCCACCCACCCCCACACCCCACCCTCCCCACCCCCACACCCGCCAAACTACACATCCACTTCTACTTTCCTACCAACTTTTCTCCGACTTCCCCCTTCCCTCTCCTCCCATCTTTCGTTGATGCGTGGGGGGGGTTTTTTTTTTTATCAAAAGTTTATCGATAGTCCTCTCAGGTTAACACAAGGTTGTTCAGAGAAACATGGGGTTGGCTGGGTTCACTCACACACACACACACACACATGAACACACCACACACACACACACCACACACACACACACACACACACACACCACATACATACATACACACACCGCACGCTGCACACAACACCACACACCACACACACTCTGGGTGCCAAATATTCTTGCCATGTTTTTTGTACTGTTGTGTGGTAATCCTATTTTAGTGCATCATTTGTTGAGAGAATGTTCTGTCTTAACTCCGCGCACTCCAATGTATACAGAAAACTTCTATTGATATCAACGTACACCACCCAAGATATCAGTCAAAATATTGTCCGGCCCTTCCTATCTGGGCTAAACATTGCTACTGTTTATCGCACAATCTAAAATTGCCAAGTTGCTTTGATGCGTTGTTTATTTTTACCACTAATTCAAAAAGTTATTGTTGTTATTTTTTATCTTTGAAGTTAAGCTTTGTTAGTTGGAGATGACGTGCATTTTTAAATAATATTTTTCGTCTATATCATCAATGGTGACACACGTTAAATAAACCACTGAACTGAAACCTTAACTGACTACACACACA
>JADBJO010002093.1:214646-220879 GCA_016801955.1 Conus betulinus
GTTGTTTGTGTGTGTGTGTGGTGTGTGTGTGTGTGTGTGTGTGTGTGTGTGTGTGTGTGTGTGTGTGTGTGTGTGTGTGTGTTTTGTGGTGTGTGTGTAGTAGTAGTAGTAGTAGCAGCACTTCAGTTTTAACATCTGTTCACATCTGTGATATTAGATGGAGAGAGAGAGAGAGAGAGAGAGAGAGAGAGAGAGAGAGGAGAGAGAGAGAGAGAGAGATGCATGAATGTCTATGACTATGCAGGTGTATGCATATGTGATTATCTAAGTATATATAAATGTCCCTCTTTACATCCTGACAACATACCTGAAATCAATCTTACAGTAACTGCTTAACTGGACTACAAATTAAAGAAAAAAAAAACAACATTGAAGGCACACACACACACACACACACACACACACACACACACACACACACACACACACACATACACACACACACACACACACACACACACACACACACACACACACACACACACACACACAAACACACACACACACACACACACACACACACACACACACACACACACACACACACACACACACACACACCACCACCACCACACCACCACCACCACCACCACCACCAAGATATTTGCTTCCATATGAGCCATCGATCCTGCAAGCAGGGAAAAAAAAAATTTCTATGCATCCCTCAGCAGTTTGCCTTCGTAGCACCGGCGAAAATGGCGGCTCTTTTGCCATTAGACCACACTCTACTGATGCAGTGGAACGCGCAGCGAACGGCGGAATGTGTTTGACCTAGGGGAAAAAGTTCCAGACATAAAAGAAGAGGAGAGAACGCCGCGCATTGTCGAACGTCAGCCAACACAAATGTAGCCATCAAGAAAGGGGGTAAAAAAAAAGAAAAGTTTTGATCCAACCTGCGAACCATACTTTTCTTTTTCGCCATGTTGGGGCAAATTGGGATGGGGAGTAGGGTGGAGGATATCTGTTTTCCTAGTGTAGTGGGCGACGAAAGAACAGACAGGCAAAAAAAAAAAGTAAGTAAAACTGTATGATGGCATGGTGGACTGAACAGTATCAAGTTTTTGTTATGTACGTATAGGGATATCATTAGTACAGAGACACACAGTCCTCACAGTCATTGCCCATTAGATCTATGTAAGACCAAAAAAAAAAGGACGAAATAACAACTGAAAATACAAACAGATGAAACAGACAGAACGTCACTGGAACATGCATTAAACAAACAAGCACACAACAAGTGTAAAGTGACGTTATTTTATTTACAAAGGACACCACAAAACTTCTGGATACTTCGGCGAAAGCGCCTTTTTGAACAAGTACAGGACAAGAGAGAAAAGAGATCAGAAACAATAATACTTCCCTTGCACAGCACAATCCACAAATGAAGCTGAAAATACAATCGAAATATGGGTTTTATAGGAAGACATTACGCATTGACTATGAACATATCCATGTTTTTTTTGTTTTCTACTTTTCAATTCGAGCATGAAATGAAGATAAACTGAAAACAAGAGTTTTACGTTACAGAAATCGAATTAAACGTTAGTCTCATCAAAACGTGTGCGCGCCTCTCTCACACATGCACGCGCGTACGCGCACGCGCCGCTCATGTCACGCATGCATTTTTGTTGTTTTCTGTTTTGTTTTTCTTATGGGTTTGCTATAAAAAATTAAAAAAAGAAAGAAAAGAAAAAAGAAACTATACTGACAAAGATTTACTTTTACGCGCGCGTGAGATGTTTAACGTTGCTCGTTCAGACGCTTAGAACTAACATCTTCCCCCCCCCCCCCCCCCCCCCCCCTCCCCCCTTCCAACACCCCCAACCTCCCCCCCCCCCACTGTTCTTTCATGCCAGACATCTCCTGTCTGCCGTCTGCCACCTTCCCCCCTCCCCCCTCCCCCCCCCCCCCCCCCCTACACTTACCTTCCCCTCCTCCCGCTCCCCTGTCTCCCTGCCTCATTCCCTGCACACAAGCAGACACGCCACGCACGCATGCACGCCTCACCCACAGAGAGAGAGAGATAGAGAGGAGGATAGAGAGAGAGAGAAGAGACACACGTGTCCCTCAACGTTCTCACTTAACGTCTAAATTCCGGAATTTGCAATCATTCAATACCACAGCATACTGTAAATTGATTTCAGCAGCAGCACTTTGTGAGATAGTGAAGAGATCTATGCACTTATATTTCGTTCTTTTATATGCTCAGAGAATCTCTCTCTTCTCTCTCTCTCGTCTCTCCTCTCTCTCTGTTGCACCCACATGAATCAGACACACACACCACAATCCTTAAACGTACTTAAAACCGTCCTTGATACGACTTTCACATGAAAATTTTCCAGATTGCTTTTGTGCTACACCGCACTATAGTTTTTGGGCACTTCAAATCTAGCTCGTCATGAATCAGTTCCCAGTAAGCTCTCAATTACTCTCCCGCAGGTGGACTTGTTCACACAGTCCTCCTCTTTCCCAACATACAAAACAAAAAAAAGCGGGTCCGATACAACCTCAATAAACCTTACGTGGAGCGTTGTGTGCCCTGGATAAGGACCGAACTCAGGGCAATCCCCGTAAATCCTGTAGACTTGGAATTCTTCAGACATAGGAGGGGGGTGTATGGAGTAAAAAAGCAGTGAAGTTACTGCCCTCAGAGGTTCAGGGGGTCCTCTCCGTTCCTCTCATGCTCTCTCCTCTATCTCTCTCTCGCTCTCTCTCTCATCTCTCGCTCCTCTGGGGGGGGGGGGGCACCCACATGGAACTGGCCTAAGAGCACACACACCCGCACCTTAAGCGTACATTAAATCCGTCCCATGGGGGGATCCTAGTCCCTTTGACTAAAATGTACAGGGTTGCGTCTTGTGCTGGGAACTACTTTGTTTTTTTTCACTTCAATCTAGCTCGTCATGGACTCAGTGTTTCAGCTAGTCGTAATTTATGGGTTTGTCAGTGTACTTGTTCGCTATAGTCTTTTCCAACATCACAAAAAAACAGCCTACAAACCACCGGATACAAACATCATTAAACCTTTTTGGAGCGTTGGGGTGCGAAGAGAGAGGACCGAACGTTGTATGGGAGAGGGTGGGGGAGGGAGACTGTGGAAAAGAGAAGAGATAGAGGAGGAGTGGGTGGGGGGGAGTTGGAGTGCAGGAAAGGTGCTGACCTACGTGGGGGGTTGGGGGGGTGGGGGGGGGGGGGGTTTGGGGGGGGGGGGGGGGAGGGGGCCCGGGAAATGGTAGTGTTAACTCCCCTGTGCCCCCACACCACCCCTATCCATCTGGCTCAAGCGACAAGAGGTGCGAACGGTCAAGATGGTTATCTGCAATACCCGGGACTAACCGCCCGCCAATCATCCCCCGCTCTCTTCTCCCCCCTTACCTTGTGGCCTGTGTCTTCTAGAACCGCGCTCTTCCCCGCCTTCTGCCTGTCTGCCGTGGCCTTTACTAGGACTTTTGGTATTGTAGGGGCCTAGAGCTCCCCCTCCGCCCACCCCACCCCCTCCCCCGACTCCCGCTCGCTAACAATCACATGTCAGTATGTTTGTGTGTAGTGTAGTCATAACACACGGGCAGGCGGGCGGCCCGGGACCCCTAAAGGTTTCGCTAGCCGCTTATAAACGTAGCAGCCGTGCTTACTTAGCCTAACTGTATTTTTACTTACAGCACAGACGGCGCGCGAGAGCGTGAGTAGTCCACTGAAATAACTAAGAAAGAAAAATAGGGTGACAACAGTACGAACAAGGTTGGGGAAAGAAAAGAGAGGGGGGAGTAACTTACATATCTCAGTGGTAGATTTCGCCTAAGGATTATGATATATAAAATATATCTATTGGGATAATATATAATATATATTTATCATATATAATATGTGGTGGTGTGTGTGTGTGTGTGTGTCTGAGTGTGTTCGTGTTGTGTGATTGTACACACATAACCCACGATAAGTGCCTGTAACAATTCACCAGTGGAACACAGTGCACGTTTTAACACACATCCATCATTATAGTACTGCTATACGATATATATAATTCAATTCAATTCTAAACAAAGCTTGCTCTTTTTTATATAAAAATGAAATGGATATCCTCAATATTACATTCTATATCTGCATCTATTATATACATTCTGCTCTATATATATATTATATATATAGCTGATCTAATATTGTAAGTGTTCGTGGTTTATGTTGAAACCTGAAGTATTGGGAAAACAATGCGGTTAATATTCCTTCCATCATTATATAATGACTTAGCACAGATAGTATCTGTATTAATATATATGATTACGAAGGAATGGAAAACAATATATCATATATAATTATAGTATGACAACGCCTGAGTAGCTGTAGTTGGGGGAAACATGTGCAGTTAACAATTCTTTCCAGTCCTTATAGTAATGACTTGGCAAGATTTGAAATGAAAGATATGAAGACGAAGAAAATGGGACAACCTGAAAGATGAAGGTTAAATGGGAAAAATGTTATTATAAAATTGAAAAACCTTCAGTAGCTGCATGAGGAAACTATCCGTAAATCCCTTCGGAAGGGCAGATTCTGTATGGACGCCTGCCTCCGAGGCCTTTCGTCCGTGGATCGGACTCATCAGGGAGACACGCTGACTGTGGCTGTGCTCTTGGCGTCATAGATACATTTTAATAACTATATATATATATCTATATCTCTATAGTATATATATAGAGAGGAGAGAGAGAGAGATCGAGAGAGAGAGAGAGGTGTTTGTGTGTGTGTGTGATGTGTGTGTGTGTGTTGTGTGTGTGTGTGGTGTTGTGTGTTCGCGCGCGTGCCGTGTGTGGTGGGGGCATCCGCGTGCATACGCGCGTGGCGTGTGCTGTCCAGTGTTGCTGTTGTGTCGAGAAAGCCATAAGCGTATGCCTGTGTGGTGTGTGTGTGTTGGTGTGTGGGTGTGTGTGTGTTTGTGTCGGTGCGCTCTTTTGTTTATGGAGGCTGTAATGTTGGAAGGACACGGCCTCTGACAGAGGAGTCGACAGACAGCGACCCTCGTGTACCCCGAGAGAAAGTGACGGGAATAATGGGAAAGTGGGGGGGGGGGTTAGAGTGAAAGGGAGGGGGGTGGGGGGTGGAGACAGACCCTCGCACCCGGTTAATGGACATTTCATCACGACCTCTTTGTAGCTCAGCACAGGGCTAGCGTCTGTACCCTGTTTCACAAAGTTGCAATATCCCCAAGAGAGAGGGAGGGGGGCTAGAGAGAGAGAGAGAGAGAGATAGAGAAGAGAGAGAGAGGAGCGAGGTCGAGACGATAGGACAAGCGATTCGAGAGTGAGAGGAGATAGGAGGGGAGATAGAAGAGCGATAGAGATAGGGAGGGGATAGAGGTAGATGAGATAGAGAGAGGGAGAGAGAAGAGAGAGAGAGCGCCTCGGTCTACTAGAGAGAGCGACAGAGAGCAGACCGGGATATGTCGATAGGGATAGATAGATCTTCATATCGATATAATATAGATGGCGAGTCTAGAGATAGATAAGCGAGAGATAGAAGGGGGGGCATGTTAGTTAGATATATGAACGGAAACGGACTTTATTTTAGGGGGTAGGGCTTCCGGGCTAATACGACTACTTTTTCACAGAAAATCTCATCCCTCTTGGGAAAAAGAAAAGAGTTGCTGAGAGAAGAGAGAGATAGATATAAGAGTATATATAGAGAGAGATATACGGAAGGATCTCCGAATATCTCTTTAAAATCGAGAGAAGAGAAATAGTATATATCGCGATAGTAGATCAGACGAATGACAAGGACAGCAGACAGTCGGGTGAGGTAAGGTAGCAAGAGAGGAGAGCGAGAGAGAGTAGGGTGTATGTTTTTTTATTCGGTTTTTTTCTGTAACGTCAGAGTATGGTGTTATCATATCGGGCGCTCATCTCTGGCGCAGATTACCCTGACCTTCATTTTTCATTCCAGTCTCATATCTTCATACGGCAATGAATAAATGAAGAAATAAAAACGGATGTGGGGGTAGGGTAGAGTAATCCGTTGTCTTTCCCTCCTCTTTTTCTTTTTTTTTCTTTTTCCTTCCTCTCTTCCCCCCCCACCCCCCCCCCCCCCCCCCAACCAACTCCTACCCCATCTTACTGCTAAGCCCGGTCCCTCATAAGAAGCCCTTCCCCCGTCACCCCCCCTGCTCCCCCTCCCCTCTCCACCCCACCTCAACCCAACTACACCCCCGCCCCCCACCCACCCACCCAATCTCCGCGCCTCCTCGT
>JADBJO010002093.1:222665-257665 GCA_016801955.1 Conus betulinus
CACATTTATTTACCATTTTATCACTCACTATTCAGCCAATGATGGCGTGGAAAATTGGGTGAGGGTTTACAAGGAACGACAGAACAATACATAATTGTAATTACTGCTTAACTGCGTTATCATTTTTATAATTATGTGTTAACATGTCTCTGTTACATTGACATATATTCAAAATGAACTGACGCACATGTGACGGGAAATAGACCCAATAACAAAACTTCAGCAGCAACAAAATGTACTATTATACGTGAACATATGGGCCATCAATACATATTGTATGGGGAAACAGGTCTCTTCAAAAGGTTAATTTTCCTCCTGAAAGTATGAAGTTCCGCTTTGGAAACAGTTATCAGCTACTGGTTTTTCAAATGATATTATATTCATACATATAAAGTACCACGGCAAAAAACGAGAACAATACTGTTTATTATACCGTTTAAGCATTAGACACACTGTAAGAAAAAAGATTAACAATCATTCATTCGTGACTACAGTAATTCGCGTGAATAAAACAGTAATTTTTTTATGCTTATTCCGTCACTTCCGCCATCTTTATGTGTTGTGCTTCTGTGTAAATTTACATTATTTCTTAATCCACTAAAAGTGGTAGTAACTGGCGGTACGATATGCAATTTCAGTGCTCATGCACATCAGTCATAGTCACTATCTTCATGAGTCATCATTAATATTTTCACAGCGATAAACACTATGAGAAAACGTTAGGGCTAAAAAAGCAAGAAAACAATAATCGTAAGCCAAAAAAGTATATAATTCTACGTAGAAGTTAAACATCTATTAGCGTTTTTATGAAGAACATTAACCCTTTTCAATAATCATGCTTTTGAAGCGGGCGTTGTCACATACATTGGCTATCTAAATCATCTCGTCCAGAGACTGAAAAAAAAGTCACACAACAAGAAAATGATTCTTGTGATGTATAGTACTGTCCTCATTTCAAGCCTCGTAGCTTTTCTGATGGGTACTTTGAAAAGCTAAAGTGTGAAAAATATGACTATGGGGAATGCAAGCGTTACATTTTTTTCAGGCGTCAATTCTGCACGGTCAAGCATTTATGGGCTACTAGTTTACCATAGAAAACTAATTGTTACGGCGATGGTCATTTGTCGTTATTCGTATTTTCAGCAATGATGATAATAAAAATGATGATGATGTCTAATAATATAAATAAAAAAAGTAAAGATAACAACAATGATAATGACAATAATAATAATAATAGTAATAATAATAATAACAATAATAATAATAATGATAATAGTAATAATATAATGATAATAATAACAACAATAATACTAGTAACAATAATAATAAAAATAAATAATAATAATGACATGAAGACCAAAGAAAAAGACAGAATTCATAACAAAAAATCGACACTATAACAACAGATACTGTTATGACAACAACAACAACAACAACAACAACAAGAATAATGATAATAATACTAATAATGATAGTAATCATCATCATCATCATCATCATCATTAGTATCCAAAGTAGTAAAAAAAAATCACCCTTACATTGTAGATTAGCAACGAAGCATAAAGTGTCTTGCTATTCCCTTGCAAGTGTGAACAAAACGGCTGGAGATTAGAGCATGTGGGCTCTTTGTCGTGGCAATACAAGAGCGACTGAATATGATAACTACGGTCTGCCCAACTGATTATGAGTAAGATAATTATTGTTAGTTCAAGCAAAACAAAACAAAACCCCAAAAACAAAACAAAACCTCAGCAACCCACAGACTTTCCCCCTCCAATAGAAAGAAAGAAGAAGAAACAACCCTAGAACCACCTCTATCACCCCCCCCCCCCCTCCCCCCTCCCCCCTCTCTTAGCACCCCAAGATCGTGCATGTGTGATTAGACGTTGTCCAACAGCCATGTCATTTAAATCCCTCTTCCAAACCTGTTTTTTTTTCTCTCCACAAAATATATAATAAGAACAAGCAACCAAGATCCAAACCAAAAAACAAAAAGAAACAAAAAAAACAAAACAAAAAAACAAAACACAAAAAAACAAACCAAACAAACCCGAAGAAACAACCGTGAGACATCTGCACACACGTTCATGGAGAGTGAAAATTCCCATCATTTCATGTACCAATCCGAGAGTGTGTCACTATCCATGGTCCTATAGGGGGGGAAAGGGCGGTAAGTTATTGGGCGGAAAAAAAAAAAAAAAAAAACGTTCTGATCTCTGGCTCTTAGAGACAGCATTTTCCTTGTATATGTAGAAGATGAGAAGGGTTTTACACTGAAAGATGTATCCGAGACGAGATTGTTAAACCATCGTCTCTGATTTTAATCCGCATCTCTTTTATTCATTTATGTTGATATATGTGTGTCGGGCTATCTGAAGTTTCAGTTTCAGTTTCATCATGGAGGCGACACTGCGTGCGGACTAGTCCATATACGCTACACCAATTCCGCTACGTTTTGAGACCACGCTACGCATGATTTTAAGCTGATGGATAAAGAATTAACAACTAAGATGAGAGGAACTGAAGAAGAGGGTCTCGTGGCTACGACCTAGCAGATGTCTGACCTACGCATTAGCCCAATGCACTGGTCAGACCTTGAATGCCTACCTAAACGTGGATGTCTTATTTTTGTGCTATGTGTGTGTAGTGAATGTACATGTGTGTGTATGGATGTGTGACCACGGGCCATGCGTGTGCGTGTGCGCATGAGTGTATGAGTGTGTGCGCATGTGTGTGTGGATGTGGATGTGTGTGTGTGTGTGCGCATGTGTGTGTGTGTGTGTGTGTGTGTGTGTGTGTGTGTGCAAGCGCTCTCTGAATCGACGATTTATGTATACTTTCTTGCCATTAGTATCTCTGTAATACTATCATTTGCCTGGTGAATGCGTTCATAACACAAAGGGAGCTAACTCTGAACGGTTCGAGTAGCGTCCCTTACAACTTTGCCGCGTGGTTAAGTCGTCTTGCGAAGAGTTTTTGCACTTGGTCATGCGCTTGAAGAATAAAAAGAATAAGATGCCCATCATGACGAACAAAAGGCCAGGAGCTATTCTGCAGTTGCATACACTGCACATTGTTTCAGTCTGAGTTTCATTTTAGTCCAGCGTAAAACACTCAACCCTTTCGAAGGAATTACATTGGAGAAAGAGTAGGACTGGTTGACTATACATAACCCTGACAAGTGCCTGTGCGGTCGTTTGTCTGTAGTAACAAAACTGAAACGTCTCTCTCTCTCTCTCTCTCTCTCTCTCTCTCTCTCTCTCTCTCTCTCTCTCTCTCTCACACACACACACACACACACACACACACACACACACACACACACACACACAATCACACACACACACACACACACACACACCTATCAACCTATTAACCCATCCATCCATGTCTACACACACACACACACACACACACACACACACACAATCGGGAGAGCATTGTCCTCCATAAGCGTCGAAGGGCTCCCGGATCCGCGTAGTACACGTGCTAAACTTGAAAACATTCCTGCATAGTCTACTTTTAATTTCTCCACCAAGCTTCTTTAACATCGGTTTGATAGTTCTGGGGCAATTTTGCAAATAGACAAAGTGGGTAGACTCGGTGTAAAACGTGATGCCTACCAGGAAAGTGATTAAAAGAAGCAAGAAACTGAATAAGCTTACAACTTAAGTGATCACCAGAGAGATATACGAAGAAAAAAAGACTGTCTACAAATAGAATTCATAGATATGTACGTCATATCATGCTGTTTACGATCTCACTGACCAAGCTAAAAGTCTATTTAAGAAATTATTTATACGGTCATATAGATATATTTTTACACACACACACACACACACACACACACACACACACACACACACACACACACACACACCAGATTCATTTCGTTTGCCAATCGCCTCTTGTTGAAAACAGAAAAGAAATAACATGGCTGACTCCAATCGCTGTTTCACGGTAGTAAACCTTTTGATAATTTTTGAAAAAGAATTTTCTGTTAAAAGACAACATCGTTATTGTTTTAAATTGAAGGAGAATTTAGTATCTAAAATGCCATAATGAGAAACCGTATAATGAGCTGTCACCCACACCAAATATGATTTTTTTTTGTGTGGTGTTGTCGTCGATTGTTTATACAATTTATACTAATATGGCACAAAGTTCTCATGTAGTTTAATTTGCATTGAGTGCTATATTGCTTAGATGACATACCAAAAACACCTAGGAAAGGCGTATACTTCTCATATTAACACAAAACACCAGTATTTGCCACTTCCACACATTGCCAAATACGAATACTTTTTTAATGAAAATTGTGTTGGGATTTGTACATTTGTGTTAAATATTTATGCTTCCGTTTTTCTTTTTTTAACTCATTTTTTTTTTGAGTAAACTTCCACATTTCCTTTAAATCTTCACCCAAGCTTCTTTTTTTTCATTTCTTTTGAAGTCGTTAATGAAGCTTCCGCCCTTCCTTCATTCTGCGGTTGTTTGATTTAAGCTAGCTTCCATAACTTTGTCCAGTTTCTATACTTGGTAATAAACCCAGCTTACCTTCTGTTGAAGTTCTGTATTTGCTAATTAATCCAGTTTCTCTGCTTTTCTAGCTCTCTGCTCGTAAATTCATTCAGCTGTCCTCTTTTTCCTGTGCTACCTTTCGTTAATCATGAATAATTTCACTTCAATTCTAATGTCGATAAACAGTCGACAAAACGTTGGTCATCCCCCGAGGACATGCCTGGTATGTATCACAACGATGGGGAAAAAAAAAAAATGACAGATCCTAATGTCATTAAATTCAGTGATGTAGAATTCCAGTGGTTGGTAAATTGCAACCACACTATGCTAAATCAAAATCGAAAGATTTCGTTAGCCCTATTTCGGCCAAGATAAAATACTTTATTCTGCGGTCGATGTGACGCTAAATTTGGTCGCTGTGATATTTCGTGCTCAATGGTCAAAGTAACAAGCTCAAACGGGAAGATAGGGAATACGCGTTGGAATTTCATAAATCCATCACTGAGAAACGTTGCTCGAAGTTCCTGACCACCAACACCGCAGGTGTCTGTATCTCTCGCGCCTTGTCGACGCCGGGACCTATGTTGAAAGGTAGTGTGAGAACAGCCCCTGCCATGTATTCTCTGAGAATGAAACTCCACAGCCATCATCTTCATCATCTAATCCTACGTTTATCATAAAAGAAGAAGAAGAAGAAGACGAAGGAGAAGAAGTAGAAGAAGAAGAAGGAGGAGAAGAAGAAGAAGGAGGAGGAGGAGGAGGAGGAAGGAGAGAAGAAGAAGAAGAAGAAGAAGAAGAAGAAGAAGAGAGAAGAAGAAGAGGGAGAGGAGGAGGAGGAGGAGGAGAAGAAGAAGAAGAAGAAGAAAGAAGAAGAAAGTCTCAATTTCTGTCTCTTCGTGTCCTGCTCTTGTGGTGACCTCAGGTACGATGTCTACTCCACGAACATGCCTGTGATGGGTTCCTGTCCAACTGGTCAGTATGGTCCAGCTCATGGGCGTTGTCATTTGATGGACATGCTGACGCCCTCCAAAGGCGGGCACGTGCACTCACTCACGCTGGCTCCGCGACTAAGCAATTGTTGGCATTAGTATGGTCTTGCGTATGTTTGATCACAACAAGAACCACGGAACACCACCTGAAGGGCTCACAGTGCAGTATCTTCTCCGGCGGGTTGCCTGACGACCGTTGGATACTGACCGTTCCCTGCCGGTGGTGGCATTGCACCACAGCTGACCGAGTGCGGCTGTGTACGATATGGTTAGAAGGAGAGGTGTGGGAATAATGGGGAGGGTAGGGTTGAAAAGAGAAAGAAAGAATAAAAGGGAGTGGGGGGGGGGGGGGGGGGCATAGAACATGAAAAAACAAATATAAATAAGGAAGAGAAGAAAAGCTATACTGAGTCTGTCACGCGTGCTACAAGATCCAGAGCAGGGGTGGGGATAGGTATATCAAGATAGATCGTGCTACCAGAGCCAGACCAGGGGTGGGGATAGGTATATCAAGATAGATCGTGCTACCAGAGCCAGAGCAGGGGGTGGAGACAGGTATATCAAGATAGATCTTGCTACCAGATCCACAGCAGGGGTGGGGACTGGTATATCAAGATAGATCAAGATCCAGAGCAGGGGTGAGGACTGGTATATCAAGACAGTTCGTGCTACCAGATCCAGAATAGGGGGTGGGGATAGGTATATCAAGATAGATCGTGCTACCAGAGCCAGAGCAGGAGTGGGTAGTAGATATATGAAGATAAATCGTCGGCCAGACAAATACCAGTAGATCGCTGGCCTGACAATCCAAGCCCAGAAACAAACATCGAACTGCGTATTTTTCCAGTTTCCAACTTTTACGATAAAACAAGAAAAAACAACGACCAAAAAAAAAAAAAAAACAAACAAACAAAAAAAAAAACCCATCGATATTTAAGGTCTCTGTCACCGTGTGCATATATCACGGGATGATTGAATTGTCTCCCGAAGTCACTTGCATGAATCATTTGCGGAAAAAAGTTTGTTTCTGAAGAGTTTTCTTTTTATTTACCTGGTCTTGTGAGCTTCATTCTCTTATTAGTGTCTTCACAACACATCCACAAACATCAGTCAACGGCACTGCAGCCTCTGGGAACAGACACGTGTACATGTCAGGGCTACAGTCTGGACCGTCAGTCTCGGATGCAGCCAGCAGCCGCTTTGGCACACGTGGGAAGATGCTGACTGAAAGGCTTGCCCGTGTAGCACGGGCACAGAGCGCTGTAGTGCATCGACTTGTTGGCGGCAGAGGCGGCAGCAGCAGCAGCAGCAACAGCAGCAGCAGAAGTGTACAGTCCGTTGTAGCCGTCGTACCTGCCGCTCCACGTGGTCAAGCTGGGCAGCACGGAAGGGTACGGCGTCAGGCTGCTGATGTGACGTCCACACGCTGCGGCAGCGGCAGCAGCCAGCAGCGGCGGCGGGCGGCGGCGGCAGCTCCGTAGGTGTATCGGATGGAGTTTGAGCCGTGAGTGCCGGGGGGTTGGGATATCGGGGGAAAACGCCGACTTGAACTCGGTGAAATTCAGGGGGGGTTCAGGTACGAGGGCGGGAGGATGGTTCTGGAAGGCAAGGAGGATGCTGAGGACTGCGGGGGGTCATCAGAGGTCCGGCAGCTGAGAGGAGAACCTCCCAGAGAAGGTAAAGCCGGCACGGAGGACACTGCCCGGGGAGAAAGGAGGACCCCAAGGATCTGGGGTAGTTGTGCTCGTTCAGGAGCGTCTCTATCGTCAGGAGGACGTCATGCTGGCATTTCTCCAGCGAAGACTGGAGCACTTCACGCTGGACGTGCGGGAACACACGACTCAAGAGATCCTGCGGAGAAGGGCCTCCGCGACTTTCAATGTCCCCCGGGAGCTTTGTCCTCACGATAGTTACCGTCAGTTCTAGGTCTGGTGGTGGTCTCTTCACACCCCCGAGTGACCCGCGGCTGGCACAGGATCAGCAGACTCTTCAGCCCCAACCTCCACGTGATTTGACGTCATCCTAGTGATGCCCTGTGGTCTAGAGTTCAGCTGATCTTCGCTTCTGGGACTCAGCTGATGCGATCCCGTGGCCTCACTCTCCGCTTCATGGCTGCTTCTCAGCAGGGCTTCGTTCGTTCACCTTGTGGGGTAGAAACTCGGGAATAAACTGCTCGCCAACGTTTTTTGTTTCCTCGGGTGCTCCTCTGGCGATTTGTCGCCGTCGTTGTCGCTGGTGAGTGGTGTGGTGGCGGTTGTGAAGATCTGTGATGGAGATGGCTTTTGACGGTGGGTGGAGAGGAAGGGGAGCTGTCGGCGCAGTCGTGATCTGGGTCGATGGCAGAATCTAGACGGGGTCGTTTTGGCGGCTGTGAACAGAGAAGAACAGTGCTGTAAGATAACCACGACAAAACTGAAAGAAAGGAATTACTGTGCTGCCGAACGGATTGATGAACAAATTACAAAGCAAACACTACGCGTTTCGATCTATTTGATCTTCTCTTCAGGGCAGTCTTGTTTCCTTTCCATATTCAGTTGCGCTCAACTTTAGCAGTAGTGAGACAGTCTGTTTGTCCTTTGTTTTTGATGTCTTGAATGATGTTTATTGTCTGAGGTAAGGCAAATGATGTTGCTTATAGCCCTGCCGACCGCAAAGGGCCATATCAGGGCTGTCACCGCGTTTAAAATCAACTCACAAGTCATCATGAAAAAACAAACAAAACAAAACAAACTTTCACACATCTCTTTCAAATACATCTTCTAAAAGCGTGCCAGAAACTTCGTTAAAAATCTTTCTTCCGTAAAAAACCTAGATCAGATGAAAAAATGTTGATTCTCTTTCAGAAACTCAAAGATCACGTCAGGTGGGACATCTCTGAACAGGGATTTCATGGAGTCTGTTGTAAAGCGTTTATGTCTCACATCGTGCAAGTCCCAACAATCTAAAGAATATGTTTCACTGTGAGTGGAACATGACATGGAATGCACCACGGAGCTTCTTTCTTCACCTTTTGAAAGATATGGATGGGGTGTAAAACGAGTGGCCTGTATGCAAACGGCACACAGGACTGTTTCATCTTTACGGCGCCTCAGGACCATGGTAAAAACTCTTTCAGGTTTGGAGTTTATTGCTTGAAAAAAAAAAAGACCAAACAGGTCGAAACGTGTGGTGTTACTTTTTTTTTTCCTTCGTCTTTCGCTTGCCAAATGGACGTCATGCTGGCATGAAATGAATATTACCAAATGAACAGATATCGAGATGTTTTTTTTTTTTTTTGTTTTGTTTTGTGTTTTTTTGAATTTTATTTCAATTTCCGTCTGAGTCATCTCACTCTGAAACCATCATCACACGAAGTTTTCCACAGAAGAAAGAAAAAGAAACACCCGAAGGTGCTGGGGAGGACCCAGAGAAGCACTGTCTTTCACCCGCCTTTAGAGCAGTCCTGTACCACCCTTGGAGGCCTGCGCTGTGTTGACGATGGGTACAGCATAGGGGTGATTGCTCGGATGTGTCCCAGCGAATGCGATTTTTGAGTTCTTGGTGGAGATAGATGCCTTTTGTCTAATCGAATGTTTTAGATAATAAAGAATTTGCAGCAGTTTTTTGCTTGTTTTAGAAATCTAGTTTATGGATTCTTATTTCACATCTACGTAAAGAGCCAACTTTGATGAGGTGACGGGTCTCATAATGTCCGCTTGTGGTCGGACAGGCAATAAACAACATGAATTAAATCTAAAATTAAAAAAGAAAAAGCTAGTTGCAAAGTGAGACGACTGCAGGCGGAAATCTAAACAAATCTTACATAAATGTTAGCAAACCGCAAGACAAACAAACAAACAAACAAAAACCAACAACAACGTGGACAAACGAATCACAAGACAAAACACGACGCATTTCGACACTTCAGTTCATTTTCGTTGTCCTAATTGTTTTGTATCTTGCCTGAAGAAGACCTAAGAGGTTGAAAACGCGTCGTGTTTTGTCTTGTGATTCGTTTGTCCACGGTTTTTTTTTTTTTTTTTTCTTTTCTGTTTTTCTTTTTTTTTTTTTTTTTTTTTGCGGTTCGCTAACATTCATATAAGATTTGTTAAAAAAATAAAGAAAAAAAAAATAAAAAAAAGAAAGACACAGCGTTCCCTCCTTCAAACATTTTGGTGATTGATATTCCATTTTTTTTTTTCTTCAATTTATCAATATACCATTGATTGGATATGATTTACACGTGCCAGGTGGTGTACTTTCTATGGATCACTCTTTTAATTTCAGACCTTGACTTGGTTTGAGTCTCTCAGGCTTGATACTTCAGCTTGAGTAAAGTTTCATTTGTAACTTTGCCCGCAATTCAGACGCAGACTTCTCCGTAAAGCTGGGCCACTGGCATTATGACTTAGTTTGTTGTTAAGAAACCGCTTTAAAAATTTGAAGGTTTTTGAGCGAAGTAACTGAGCAAGTGTAATCGGTACCCCTTCCATACAGTTGACGACACAGAAATATTACTAAATGAACAGACATCAATATATAGACTCAGTAAACACGAATGAAATAAATTTCGTCACATTTGTCTCTCATGTCTAGGAACATTATTTTCGGTTAATCTCTTCCACAAACAGAAACAGAACAGAAGAAATGGTCTTCGTTTTTTACTTTGCCCCGTTTTTGTCATGTATTCATTTATCTATTTATTCATTCATTTCTGTATGGAGTAAAGTGTACAACAGGCATACAGTAATAGAAGCAAATCTCTGTAGTACCCGCATAACAGGAAGATATGCGGTAGTTGAAGGGGGGAAGGTGGAAATGGAGACGGTGAAACTCGGAGAGGGGTGGGTAGGGAGGGGAAAGAAGGGGGCACTTACTGGAAAAGCTTTTACTTTCTCCTACACGTTTGACCCTGTGCGCAAGTCGGGGTCTTTCACTGTGAGGCATTTGAACCTTCACCGATATTTGATGCTTGCCCTTCTCCCTGACTGAAAATAAAAGGGGGTCTTGGCCCACGTCTCTCCTCTCTCCGGTCCTCTCTCTCTCTCTCTCTCTCCTCTCTCTCTCTCTCTCTCTCTCTATATATATATATATATATATATATAATGCTGAACAAATTAAGTAGTGGGGGAAACAAGTGCAGGTTACCAATTCTTCCGTCATTATAGTAATGACTTGGCAAAGATTGAAATTTGAATTTGAAAAAAAAAAATTTTGAAGATGAAGTTAATGGGAAAATGTACATCATAAGAATGAAAACCCTTCACTAGCTGCATGAGGAAACTATCGCAATCCCTCTCGAAGACAGATCTATATGTATCGCCCTGCTCCGAGACCTTTCGTCCGCTGGATCGGACTCATCAGGAGACCGGCTGATTGTGCCTGTGCTCCTGGCGTCAGATAGTGACACACCCACAGGGTCCATAATTCTGTGGTGTTCCCGACCGCCAATGGGGTTCGAAAAAGAATCGAACAGCAGCCCCCAAAGCAGCTAGTGAAAGGTCGGTCGTAGAATTAAAACAAAACGAAAGTGTGGAGAGGAAAATGTTGAAAACTAAAAGCATTACGCAATCAGTATAAAATGAAAGGGGCAATCTTTGAGCCTATGCTTGAGGATCCATTTAAGGATGCAAGGGAGATGCAAGGGATATATATATTATAATATATATATATATATATATATATATATATATATATATGTATGTATGTATGTATGTATGTATATATTTCTCTATCTCTCTTGTATTCACGATTTCATTAAAAAGTCCTCTCATAACTTCGTAAGCAATGTGTACAATAAGATCGAGTGTAACTGCAGTTGTCATTCTACACAACATCAGGCAGCACATGTCATTCATTAAAATCACCTGTGCTCAACACCATGGACTATTAAGTAAAAAAAAATTAATAAAAAGGTGTACAAACAAACAAACACTCACGTCGGCATGCGTTCTATTAAAAAAAAATAATTGTAAAAAAAAACTTTTAATTGAATCGCTGTTTCGTACAAAAATGAAGGTAGTTACTGAGTTCTCAACGTACAAAACTTGCAATCATCGCTGTTTGTTTTATTGAAGGTAATTTACTGAGTTCTCAATGTAAAAAACGTGCAATCATCGCTGTTTTGTTTGAAGGCAATTACTGGTTTAGTTCTCAATGTAAAAAAACTTGCAACCAATCGCTGTTTCGTTGAAAGCAATTTGCTGAGTTCTCAATGTAAAAAACTTGCAAATAATCGCTGTTTTTGTTTGAAGGCAATTACTGAATTCTAAATGTAAAAAAAAAAAACTTGCAATGATCGCAGTGTTATTGAAGGCAATTACTGAGTTCTCAATGTAAATGGTTATTACTCATATTACGGGCTGCGAGTCTTTAAATCCCCTCCCTCCCCCCTGTTCCCAAACTCTCCCCCCCCTCCCCCCCCTCCTTCCCCTCCCTCCCTCCTCCCCCCTCTCCCCTTGTCTCTCCCTCCCTCCTATCCGTCTCCTCCCTTCTCCTCCCCTTCCCCTTCCCCGCCCCCCGCCCCCACCGGTGGAATGGGGTAGGGTCTTCCAAGCTTGTGTACGCGTTCCGTCCCAGCCCCCGTGCTGTAGTCCCGTTATAGTAGTTGTTTCAGACAGCGAGCGATGTGTTGCGTGCGGCCGTATTCACGACTCAGTCTCACTCCCGTTACATGTGTGGTATGTCTCCACTCAACCCTCCGCCCCCTTCTACCCTCCCTCCCCCCTTTCCACCCCCCTCGTCCCGTCCCTTTGTGCCCCCCCGACCGCCCCATCACCCCCCCGCCGCCCCCCCCCCCCCCCCCCCCCCTTCCCCGCTCCCATCTCCCGTTCCTTCTCCTGTCTGCAGCTGTGTGAAAAGATTTGTCGTCGTGAATTAAAAGACGAAAAAAAAAGACCGTTTCTATTAAAGCAACTTTGGAATCCTATTAGACAGAATCACAACATTCAGGACAAGAGTTTTTTATTTCAGCTCCCCCACCCAATGCCTACTCCACCCCCCCACCCCTCTCTCCCCCCTCCACACACACACACACACACACACACACACAAACAAACTCTCTCTCTCTCTCTCTCTCTCTCTCCTCTCCTCTCTCTCTCTCTCTCTCTCTCCTCTCTCTCCCTTCTCCATCCCCGACTTTCCTCCTCCCCCTCCAGGTCCCCCTGCCACAACCCTCCACCACCCCCACCCACCCCATTCTTCCTCCCCCCCCTCCCCGTCCCGTTCACCCCCCCCCCCCCCCCCCCCCCCCATCCCACCCGAGGTCTCACTCAAGTCAACAACTCATCTCAGGCGCGATGAAAGGCGTCTCGACAGCGCGGTAAAAAGACGTTTGTAGCCCCCATGATTTGCCACGCCATTCACTCATCAATGGCGTCTGGCGCTCGGCTCCCGATGCCAAGGATTACTAGTAGCTGCAGACACACCCGCTGACCCTTCCCACCCACCCATCCATCGCTCCCCTCCCCACCCCCCATCCCTCCCCCTTCCCACCCCCGCCTCCCCCCACCCCCCCACCAGCCTTCCAACCCCCTCTCTCTCTCTCTACGTCCCTAGTCTCTCTCCTCCCCACCCCTCCCTCCTCCATCCCTTCCCAGAGCTAAATTTCCATTCAAAAACAACAAACAAAAAAAAAAAAAAAAAAAAGAAAAAAAAAAAAAAAAAAAAAAAAAAAAAAAAAAAAAGTGTTGACGACGGAAGTCTGAATAACTTTCGTTCGTTGTCCTGGATTGGGTTCTCTCTACCTGCCACATGTGATGGAGTTGGGTGGGAATGGGGGGGGGGGGGGGGGGGGGGGGGGGGAGGGGGAGAACAACGAAGACAAAGAAACAGAAACAAATACGACCACTCTTCCGCCACCTAAAACTTACAAATTCATTGCCACACATATAGAAACACTGACCATAGACAGACAGACACCCAGGCAGACAGACAGACTGACAAACAGACAGACAGACACACACACACACCAAAGCGCGCGCACGCGCGCACACACACACACACACACACCACACACACACACACACACACACACACACACACACACACACACACACAACACACACACACACACACACACACACACACACAACACACACACACACACCACGCCGTGACAAATTGACTAGCGACGTTTCGGCGTCAGCGTTATTGGCCCACTCGAGTGTCCATTGATGACACTGTCAATGATCCCAATCGACGACAAGGCCAAGGTTTAAATCGTACAGGCCTTTTCAATCGTGTCGGTTTCCACCCGTCAGTCAGATACAGCGCGTGCAGTTTTGGCGGCAGTTCGCGGCTGAACGTTTTGTTCCGAGTGTGTGGTTGTCGTTCTTGTTGTTGTTCTTTTAAAAGAGTCAGGTCGGTAACAGAGGCAAACCTGTTTCTTTCTGCCCTCCTGCTTTTTTGCACTGACAGACGTGATTAGGAACAACTGCTTTTTTTTTTTTTTTTTTTTTTGGGGCTTTTAGGGAGGTTGAAATGAATGAGGTAAAAAGACGAAAAAAAAAAAAAAAAAACAAAAAAAAAACAGGGCTGAAGGCGGGCTCGAACAGTAGTGTAACGCTCTGTTGGTCAATGACATTACGGTCGGTAGGCCCCCAAAACGAACTTGAAAATATTGACGGAAAAAGCTTTTCTTGCGAAGGGGGGGGAGAAGGGGGGGGGGGGGGGGGGGGGGGGGGGGGGGGCGGGGGGGGGGGGGGGAGGGAGGGGGGTTAGACCCTCTTTTCCTTCTTCACCCCACCTCCTCGTACCTCTCCCCCAAACCCCTCAGCCCCATTTATCCCTTCCCTTCCCATCCCGCCCCCCCCCCCCCCCCCCCCCCAAAAAAAAAAAAAAAAAAAAAAAAAAGAAAAACAATGATAGACATCGTCCCATCGAAACCTAGTGCCGACTGTTGTTATATCCTCAGCCCCCCCCCTCATTCCTCCCCCCTCCCCCCTCCTGCAATAATACAATCGCGCATACAAGAGAGTTGAGCTTAACAACAACAACAAACAACAACAACAACAGCACAACAAAAAGTACGAAAAGCTGCGGATCTAATAATCACTTTGTTTTCATACTGAAAGCTCCATTATAGCCCGTGTCTTTGTCATCACCGTGGCCTTTTCTTTTCCAGTCTGAATCAAATCTACGACTGCTTGTTAGATGCAGTGCTCATTCTCGTATTTCGATAATTAGATTCCATTTTCTCGATCACAACCGATTGATTATAACATGGCCCGAATATCTCTCTCACTTTTTTTTTTTCAATGCTTTTTTTTTTTTTTCACGTAAACCGAGCCACATAGGATACATCTTGGTTCCCTTCATGTCAGACATCCATTCAAAAATTCCTTAGGTTTGTCCTGTTGTGAATGAGTTCAATCTATGGAAAAAATACTTCCACAAGACAAATTGTGGTGAGAAAATGCCCTGCTTTACCATCGTGCTCAAAGCACATCGTTGGATTAATTCATAAATTACGGCTGAATACTTGTAAACACTAAATTTTCTCATGGTATTTGCTTGTGTCTGCAGTGAAAACATTTCTGTGCGTCATCTTTTGTTTGAATGCCAGTGTTGACCTTGCTTTATCAGGAGAAAGAAAGGTTTGTGATGAAGAATTTTGATGATGTCAGTACTGTCCTGTATGGTCCATATGTTGTTGAGATTGCCATGGCTATTTTCCCAGTCACAGGTTGCAACACTTTTGTAAGGATCAACAAGTTGTTGTTGCTCTCGGGTATTTCAGCTATGTAAATATGCATATATAAGATGGGAATTGAAAGTACTAAAATGGGTGATGAGCTGCGTGTGCATTTTTTTGTATTGTTTTTTTTGTTTTTCGTTCCAATTATGATTATCAGTTGTTATGTCTGATATCATCTCGCGATGAAAAGACGTGAAATAAACCACTGAACTCAACTGGATCCATCGCCAACTTCACCGCACTCCTAAACACGCTCCATCCCCCCCCCCCCCCCCCCCTCCACCCCCCCCCCATCCCTGGTCGCTTTTCGCAGAGTCACTTTTCTTCATTAATACCCCCAAATCCCCACCCCGCTTGTCTTCTACCCCAACATATTCTCTCCCCAGTGAAAGACAATACGATAGGAGGATGAGGACCAGCCAACGGACCTCGCACTAGTCGCAGCGACGACTCCTGAGAGGCAGAACACCGATATACCTTCCTGCCAGCCACACAGCGTTTCTATTTTGGGCGTGCGGAGACCACAGTAATGGCTGAATGTGATTCCAACAGATTTTCCTTTTTAACCCCTTAACAGTTGCAGACAACATGTACTAGGTTCTCTTAACAGTTGCAGGCAACATGTACTAGGTTTATATTTCAAGACTCAATGGAAACTGAAACGGAAAGAAGCCGAACCAGAAACTAGGCTGTTTAAACTTCGTGTTTTTCGTCTTCGTTTCCGTTATTTATGAAGAAATTACATTCAGATCAGGCTATGTGATTCACCGAATTTTGTAAACTTCCTTGCGATTTGTGGAAATAACTAGCGGCATTGAACTGTTGTGATCCCGGTGTAACAAAACATGCTTAGAGTCACTCTACGCAGAAAGAGAACTACCATAGTCAACATAGCGTTCAGCTGCTCACGCATTGAAAACCACCGTAGTGCCCGTGGCGGTACACCATAAACAAGACTGCCCTTACAGCGTATACCACACCACCATGCCAGTCCATGCGGATCGCATGCCTTCGAGCTACAAATAGCACCCAGTGACGCTGAAAATATGATTACAGTTTTCGGTTTCAAGAAAACTGTGAGGAGCAGGACAAGGGAGTTTAAACTGAACCGACCTCAAGCTGAAGCGATTATTTGGAGTGGTGTTCCTTGAGGGTTTTTTTGTTTTGTTTTGTTTTGTTTTGTTTTTCCACTGCAAAAACCAAACGGATTTGTCTTAAAGTGCTTGAAAAATTTCTGTTTGTATAGACGTTACAGAGGCTCAAGTCAGTTCGTCCAAAAATGGGGGGGGGGGGAGGGGGGGAGGGGAAGGGGGAGGTCAAAAGCAAATTCTGTGGGACTGTCAGTTTGGTAAAGCGAGAGCAAGTGTATTTTGCTGGTTAGCATGCTGGTTGGGTAGAGTTTTTAACGTATAACAGACAATGCTGACAGGGGACGTAAAAAAAAAAAAAAAAAAAAAAAAAAAAAAAAAAAGGTACTACAGTAATGTTTTGCATCAAAGCTGTGCTGTCTCAGTGGCACTTGGTGATGCCACCGTGCGGCGTGATTTGCATGTCATACGGCCTGCACTGGTTCTGGAGTGGTGGGTTATGTCATACCGCCTGCACTGGTTCTGGAGTGGTGGGTTATGTCATACGGCCTGCACTGGTTCTGGAGTGGTGGGTTATGTCATACGGTCTGCACTGGTTCTGGAGTGGTGGGTTATGTCATACGGCCTGCACTGGTTCTGGAGTGGTGGGTTATGTCATACGGCCTGCACTGGTTCTGGAGTGGTGGGTTATGTCATACGGTCTGCACTGGTTCTGGAGTGGTGGGTTATGTCATACGGTCTGCACTGGTTCTGGAGTGGTGGGTTATGTCATACGGCCTGCACTGGTTCTGGAGTGTGTGGGTTATGTCATACGGTCTGCATTGGTTGAGGAGTGTTGGTTACTCCATGGATCGGTATTGAACGGTTCTTCCATCCATCCACACCTTTAAAAAAAAAAAGTACTTTTATGTATTACATCTGACCGTTGATGAATCTGCTGGGCAAAGTGGATTGATGAAGGTGGCGAGTGTGCGCCTCCATGAACTGATTCAGAACCTCCCTTCCCGCTTAATTCTCTCGCCTTCTTTATCTCCCACGTTGTTTCGGACGAAATGCCTTTGGGGGTATTTTATTTCTGTCATTCTTTCGTTCACTGGATTTCGTTTCTCGCTTTCGTAGCCTACGTGCGGGGCATAGATATACACACCTGCGCGAAGATTTAGTGGGACGCAATAGACGATGCATAACCTCTAAAAATACATGCGCGCATATGCGGGTGGTGCACCACACACACACACACACACACACACACACACGCGCGCGGCGCAGCCGCGCGCACACACAACACACACACACACACACACACACACAGAGAGAGAGAGAGAGAGAGAGAGAGAGAGAGAGAGAGAGAGAGAGAGAGAGGGGGGGGGGATGTTAACTTGAAAGTGTCAAAATCCAAACTCCCTCTCTCTCTCTCTCTCTCTCTCTCTCTCTCTCTCCCTTCCAACGCCCCCACCCTCCATACCCCCTATACTCCTCACCCAGTCCTCTCTCTCACACACCGCGCCTGTGTCTGACCGTGTGGTCAGCTCAGATTGGTTAACCCCATTTCCGACTGTGGACAAACTGCTTCACTGTCTCCAGCCAGCTCCCTTCCCCCCCTCCGCCCCCCCCCCCCCCCCCCACACACACACACACACCATCCTCCAAGTCAACACAGCATGTGCAACTCCCCCAACCCCTACCACACCACCACACCACTCACCATCCTCAGCCAAGGAAACCGGGACGCCGGCACGGGAAACAGTCACCCGACTCCACCTCTGGTTCCTGACAATGCAGAAGAACACTGTCGTCCAGAACATCGCGGTGAGATAGTTCTGAGAACAGCTCACCGTGCTTTTTTCTCTGGAACGATTTTCACTGTTTGTCCGAGACCACAGAAAAGCGCAGTGAAGGGAGCGGGGGGCGACGACGGACACTGCCAGACAATCCACCCGGGAGAATCAGAGCTGATGGAGATGGGTCAATGTCTGTGGACTTGGTCATAGGAGAAGGTTGACAGAGAGCCAGACTTGGCACTCTGAAGAGTGGGAGTGGAAGGGTGTGTGGCTGGCTGTACACCAAACATTCATACACCAAGGCCTTGCCTAAGGAATCGTGTGTATTTATAGCCTGGCGCAGTTGGTTTTCTTTTGAGAATTTGTTAGTGTGTCTGAAAGTTGATTCCCCTCATTTCCTTTCCCTAAGGGTCATCAAGGTACGAGCCAGGTGGTTCCAAGCAGACAGATTAACATCAAAGGAATGGGATTGTTTTGTGCATTTGAGGCTGGCGCAGTGACGGGTGAGTGCGAAGGCCTGAAGTGCGAGTCAACCAAGGTGAAGGTCATGTCTTTGAAGATTGTGATCTCGTCGGTGAGGATCGCCCCCCCCCCTCCCCCCCCCCAAAGAAAGGGAATAATTGGTGGGGAGTTGTTCTTTTGATCAATTATCACTTTAACATTCAATGCTGGCTCAAATGTCTGGTATGCCTCAAAGACGCTTGCATGGATTATGTCAGTGTTTCAGAGAGCAAAATCGTCATTGAGGCGTATGGCCCTTGGGATGACAGCCAACTTCTGTTCAAATAGGAGGAGGAGTGTTAGCTTTTATAACTGTAATCGCATACACACACACACACATGCACACAGACAGCCCCGTGACCAGATCTGATTGGCTCAGGACTTTGTTGTTTTTCTTCCTTTTTTTGGGGGGGGGGGGGGGGGGGGGGGGGGGGGGGGGGGGGGGTTGAGTAAAGGAGGGGGGGGGGGGGGAGTGGTGGTGTGGTGGTAGGGGGTGTTGTGGTGGTTAAAAATCTTTACACGGCACATGCTGCTATGTTTGTTTTGGCTTCCGGTCCGGATGAAGATCGCGTATTGCTTTACTGTTTCTGAAACAGGGGGCAAGAATCACAGTAATCAACCTGTCGGGGCTGTTAAAAAAAAAAAAAAAAAAAAAGCCTGTCGGTAACTTTTAATTTTTGAAATAACAACTAAGTGCGCTCGGTCTAAAAAGCATGCTGACAGCTTTTCATCGTGGATGGTAACAGGCTGGACGCTTGGTCTAGAGAAGCCTGAAAATAACTTTTCATACTGGGATAGTGTGACACAAGACACTTGCACTAAGCAAGCCGGCAGAAGACTATTCATTCTGGATAGTAAATTGCAGGACAAATGAAACAAACGAGCCTGCAGATAAGTTATTTTTTGTTTCTGGATAGTAAACGCAGGACGCATGAAACAAACCAGCCTGCGGATAATTTTTCATTCTGGATAACAAACGAAGGATAAATGAAACAAACAATCCTGCAGATCACTTTTCAATGCGGATGATCAATGCCAGACACTTAGGCTGAAGAAGCTTGTGGGGTAAACATTTCACGTTAGATATAAACACGGGACGCTCGAGGTACAAACACACACATGTAACTGTTCATTGTGGACACTCGGGCTAAACAAGCCTACAGCTATCTCCTCGGAGTAGAGAATGAACTTTGGGCTTAACATGACTTTGATTGGTTTAGAACTTCGTTTTTCTTCCTTTTCTTTTTGGTGTGTGTGTGGGGGTGGGGATGGGGTGGGGGATGGGGGTGGGGGGATGGGAGGGGGGGGGGAGAGGGGGTGGGGGTGGGGGTGGGGGGGGAGCGGAGATAATCATTGGTGGTGAAATCTACATGACAAATACTGCTCTAATATTCATAAGGAAATTCATTATTATATTCCACCGGACAAAAGGGGCATACAAATTACTAGACAAAACATATATATATATATATATATATATTATCATTATTGTTATTATTACTTACGCATTTATGTAGTATTTCCCTAAAACCTTGTTTGTTTACGTATATTAATTTATATAGTATTTACATAAAACTCGTTTGTTTACGTATTGTTGATTTATATTTACATCAGCCGTCCAATCAATCCAACCCTTTCCTCCCTCCCCCCCCCCCCCCCCTTTTTTTTTTTTTTTTTTTTTTTTTTTTTTTTTGCTTCTATACACCGATTCCATGAATCAACTTTCTCTTTCGACGGCGCAGACCAGGGAAAATCAAAGACATACTCTTGTCACCTTTCTTCTTCACACCCGAGTTTCGCACCTGCTTCTTCTCCACTGCTCCCCCGCCCCCACCCCCCACCCCCACCCCCGTCTCTTCCTCCCCCCACCCCCCCCCCCCTCACACCCCCTTAAAGCCTTCAAAGCGTTGATCAAATAACCTGGAGCGTTACTGTTTAAAGTAACACTCTGGCTGGACTCAACAATGGTCAGCAGCTCGCACCTAAACCCTCAGGGAAGTGCCATGTCACGTGACCAGTCTGACATTTCTCTGGATCGTGCTACTGTCACGTTTATCCGGGCATCAGTATTCTTTCGTCCTGTTAATAATTCATCACGTGGGGGAAAAGGAAACCAATAGAAAAAAAAAATAGAAAAAAAAAAAAAAAAAAAAGGAAAGCGCGGCAGTTGATGCAATCTACAGTGTCCTCAATGTAGAAGAGAATATGATTGATCATGTGAGAAGCCCAGGTGAGAGAGAGAGAGAGAGAGAGAGAGAGAGAGAGAGAGAGAGAGAGAGAGAGAGAGAGCAGGCAAGCAAGGCAGCTAGCAAAAAAAAAAAAAGTGAATACGTGAATGAATGAACTAACAGATACATAAACTAACGACGTTTCATAAAAAGGCGCGCGCTCTTTCTTTCTGTCTCTGTGTGTGTGTCTCTCTGTCACTGTGAAATCTCTCTTTGTTCTTCTATGCACAAATCCAGTTTTCGTCTGATCACCAAATGTCGCACGGTGTCTCGTTAGCATATTGGTAGATCCAGAGCGAATCATTGTGTGTGTGTGTGTGTGTGTGTGTGTGTGTGTGTGTGCTAAAAAGTCTTACTAGTCGCATTTTTAATGCGACCATATGGTGAAGCGAAGGGACGTCGGGGTTTGAAGCGAGATAAACACTTCTCGCCATTAACGAGATTACAAACACCGCGAAAACTGCCATACGAAACGGCTCAGTGGGCAGAGCCGCAGACAGAAGATTTTAAGAGTCCTTGGTTCAATCCCAGGTTCAGACACTTTTTTTTTTTTTCTCACCGTTTTTTTTTTTTTTTTTTTTTTTGTCACAGGATATGGAGCATGTCTGAGACCAAGGGTGGAAGGGAGATGGGAAGTGGGGGGAGGGGGGGTAGGGGCTGGGGAGAGACAATTTAGGGTGTAAAAGGGGAAGGAAGGAAGCGAAGGAGGGAGGGGTATGGTAAAAAAACGGTGTTCGGGGGGGGGGGGATGGGGGCAGGAGGGAAAATCGTGGGGAGGGGATGGTGGGGGGGGGGGGGGGGGGGAGGGGAGGAGGACAAGGGGGACAAGGGGAAACGGTAGTGGGGGAGGGTAAAGGAGACAGAGGAAGGGGGACAGGGAAGTGGGAAGAAGGGGAGGAGGGAGGAGGAGGGAAAGGAGGTTGGGCGACGGGAGACGGGGGCAGGCGGAGGAGACGAGAAAAGGGAAGAGGGAGAACAGGCGATAGGGGGGGGAGTCGGGGAAGAGGGGGGGGATGGGGGGGTAGGAGGGGGGGGGGGGGGGGGGGGGGGATGGGGGGTGTGGTGTGGAGGGGGGGGACGGCCAATGTAAACATAAATGGGTCAGACATGAACAAAGGATGTTTTTGTTGTTGTTGTAGTTGTAAATACTATATAAATGGGCGAACAGCACAAAGAATGTGGTGTTTACGTGTTTAATACCAAATTGACGGTTGAACACAGTTTTCTGCATTGTGCACAAATTAGACCAAATCTTTTAGAAATCGTCAGAAAAACGTGTTTCAAGGTTTTGGATTTCAAGTCGCGCGCGCGAGATTGTGAGTGTATATATATACTGTTTGTTTCTCTCTCTCTCTCTCTCTTCTCTCTCTCTCTCTCTCTCTCTATATATATATATATATATGATAAATTAAACACACACACACACACACACACACACACACACACACACATATATATATATATATATATATATATAGTGTGTACACACACACACAACACACAGAGGAGAGGAGAGAGAGAGAGAGAGAGAGAGAGCGAGAGAGAGAGAGAGAGAGAGGAGAGAGAGAGTGAGAGAGAAAGAGAGTCACGTTGTTTCCATCCTCATAAAGGTTTCGCACACTATTTTTTAAAGGCGATATACCTGTAAATTTCAACCCAACCCTTTATGCATTTATTTGTGACCTTGAGGTATGAAATGGTTGAACATTAAATTTTCAGAACGGAGTGACTGAGGGCGGAAAAATGAAGCAAAAACATTCAAAAAGAGAAAGGGGTTCTTTACCGCCAAGGACACAGACCAACAGAGAGAACAGGACTAGACACTCTAGTTTGCCTGTGTCCTTGGCGGTAACTAACTCCCTCACGTTCTCCAAATTTTGGTTTCACATTGTTTTTACTCATGGCTCTTTCTCTCCGAAAAGCTGCAGAAGAAACATTTCCAACGTCAACCGGTGTTCTGAACTGACACAACAAAATGAAGTGTGGAATCATGGAAAACATTTGTACCAATCTTCAAATATGTGTGCCCCCCCCCCACCCGAACCCCCCCCCCCCCCCCCCCCCCCCCCCCCCCCCCCCCCCCCCCCCCCCAAGGCTCACACTCCATGTCTTCCCCTAAACCTCACGTGAGAGAGTGATCGCTGCGATCATTATAGCGAGCATACCGTGACGTCTTTAGGACTGGTTTTTTTGTTTTGCTTTTTTTCGTTTTCTCTTTTTTTTCTTCTTCTTCTCCCCACTGTTATTGTTGTTGCAGTAGTAGTTGCTGTTGTTGTTGTTGTCGTTTGTCTTGTATGAAAGAAAGTCCTGACTAGCTAGGTACTGAAAATGTCCATAAATATCAATGCATTGAGTGATCAGCGTGTTTCTCGTAACCTTGATCGATCACAAACTACAGAGTGGAAGACTGTTGCTGCAGATCTTTTTTTTTTTTTTTTTCCCTCCAGTCGCTGCTTTTCGTTCAGTCACACGACAACAAGTGCTGTGTGTACGGAAAGTGCGAGAGGTAAACAAAAACAAAGACGAAAATGCACAGTCTATATTTCTTTTGAGGGTTTGGAAAAAAAAAAAAAAGGTGAGACAGCGACATGGTCGACGAGCAAAGTAAAAAAAAAAAAAAAAGAAAGACACAAAAGATAAACAGACTTTTTTTTTGAGTGTTTGAAACAAAAGGAAAAGTGTGAGACAGTGACACGGTCGTGCGATAAAAAAAAAAAAGAAGAAAGTTTAAAAAAAAAAAAAGCATAGATAGCATATATCAGAGAGTTCGAAAAAAAAAAATGTATGACAATAACATGGTCCATCGAAGAAGAAAAAAAAAAAAAATCATTCACCACCACCACCACCACCACCACCATCACCACCAAACCACCAAACAACAAAAAAAAAAAAAAAAAAAAAGACGTGCACGGTTCTTTGAGTACTCGGGAAAAATGCGTGTGATAGTGACACACTCTTATCCTGCCTTTCGCTCAGCCCCATCACTCCTTTTTTTTTGATCACCCTTTGCCTTACAACATCTTGCCTACTGCTGCTATTGCTATTGTTATTATTGTTTCAATAATCCATTCATTGTACATTTGACGACTTCTTCTCCTTCTGCGTACGCAGGCTGACTCTCCTGCGGACACTCCCTCTATAGACAGCAAGTATTAAATCCCATCTGCCCAACAAAGGGAGTGGAGTTTTGTGTGTATAACCGTTTTTTTTGTTGTTGTTGTTGTTTGTTTTTTTTTATCCCGCCATTAAGGCGGCCTTACTTCGACTTCGGGGAAGGTGCATGCTATGTGTAACGTGTCATCCATACCAACGGCCAAACTGGCCTTCTCTTCCGAAAGTTGGTGATAGGATTTTACGTGTGTGCAAGATGCTATGCGTGCGTTCACACACGGAACCTCGGTTTATAGTCTCATTCGAAGGACTGTATAGGAAATGGAGTCAGGACCAATGTTAACTCAGTAAGAAAAATCTCCCTGTACCGAAACGACTCGGCGGAGATTCGAACCCGCACCCCGGGATTACGAGTCCGGGCGCTCTCTACCACTGAACTATTCCAGTCTCCATTTGACGACTGATTTGTTTAGTTTTGCTGTCAGAGTAAACAGTGTCAAACCATACCGCTCTCCTTTAAAGATATATACGAACCCTATTAAATTGGTTTCTTTTGGTTTGATTACATTTTTTTTCTCTTTAATTTCTCCGTCATTTTCTCATATGTGAATCTTGGCTTTGATCCGAGTTCTGTGACTTCATTCTTGCTGACGATTTGGCAAGGAGGCATACGTCTTTGTGTCAAGCGATAAAAAAAAAGTGTCGTTTGATATAACAAAACAAAACAAAAAACAAACAAACAAACAGCATAAAAATAAAAAAATACCAGCGGAGCGAATGAAAAAGATATCAAAAAACTAAATTATGCATGCAACAAAAATGGACCGTTCATTCCCTCCCTTGAATAACGTGTTGTTTAACCAAACAAACAAACGAACAAATACGAAGCGTTACAAGTCGCCAGCAAAGAAACCTGACAAGATATCCGACGACCAAATTATGCATGTAACAAACTGGAGCGTTCATGCACCCCCTTCGATAGCGCGGTGATCTCCTATCAACTCCTCCCTCTCCCTCTCCCCCACCCCTACCCCTCTCCTCTCTTCCTCCCCATTCATCTTCCGAGAAATGAGAAAAACACAAGAAAAAGGGGGTTAAAGGTCGACTTCAAAAAGAACAAATGGACTTTGATCAGGGAAAACCCTGCCCCCCTCAAATGCTGAAATGAAACTACTTCATTCAAAAACCGGCAAATGTAAACAGAAGGTTATTGAGTTCAACTCCACACAACAAAGAGAAGGGAACATAATAATTTTGCTGAGTCACCTCCCCTCGACTACGCTGCACTTTCATTTCTCCTCCCCCCACCCCCTCCCCCCCACCCCATCCCCCCGACCTTCCCCCCTCCAGAAATGAAAACTTGCCTGTGGGTTTGCAAGTTCACAAAGCAATTCAAAAATGTTTCCGCAGAGGTGATAAAAGTATTTCACTTTACATACAGATCAAACCCCACCACTGTAGCACTCGCCGCCTCCTTTCTCTGCCAGATCCGTACAGATGTGACGTCCCATTATGCGAACGCTACCAAGCAGAACGTTCGACATCGCCAACGTCCGCCATTTAGGTGGGGGGGGGGGGGGGGTTCCCACAAGGCGAAACTTGTTACCTCCTAACATCAAAGCGCTTCGGCATGATACAATCGCTGCAATTTGCGAGATGACAAATTTTTATCTCCTTCAAGTGGCCTGTCGTCGCTACCGGGTTCTGTTTGTTAATGTAGCACTTAGACATCGACTTCTACCTTCTCGACGTAAACAGGACTTTTTGTCAAGCGAGAACAACATCAAATTTCATGCTTCGGTGGCCACCAAGGAGCGGAATGGGCTCTGCCTTTTGCAACAGATGGGGTGTCTTGATGTCGCAGGTCTTGGCTGGATGTCAATATTGCTCGCCTTTATGATCAAACACCAGCATTAATATTTCATTTTTGTATACATAATGTATGTTTTTTTCCTATCAAATGCAACCAGGAAAGACGTCATAAGCACGTGCAATTTTAACAAACTGCGCAGAAAACGGGTCAACCGAAAGTAACATCAAACAACTGATTAAAAAAAAAAAGAAAATACAAAGGAAGGGGAATGGATACGAATACACTTTTAAAGTTGCCCCCTGGCTCTTTCGTCTTGAAACAACTGATGGATACTTAAGCAGACACTTGCCCTATATAGTCGTCCAGGTCAATCAGCAACGACTTCAGATACTGTCGTACCCAGCCGTCCAGGCGGAGCCATTTTAGGCTTATCATCACGCAGTTGAAAAACCCTAGCCTGAAAAATCAACAAACAACAAAGACGACTATCTATTCTGTTTACACAACTCATAGCATGAAAGCTTTACTCTCGTCACGCTTGAAGCACGACTCGAACGACCATACCGACGGGTCACGACCTCTGGATCACGATTTTCGTAGCCTGGTCTTCCACGACTGCCATGACTAAAATGTGTTTGCAGTCACATTTTAATCTAGTTTACGACCGAAATAAAACTGGGATAAGACCATGGCATTTTCCTCGATCTGTGAGAGTCTTGTAAGAACTTCTTCACGAGCGATTTAAGAGTTCGAGCCGATAAATGCGATCTTCAGAACGACTCCACGACACTCGTACGATAAATGTGTACTGATCTTTTATTTCCCCAGGAGTGGTTTACGAGTGTCCCGACTATGTGCTGACAATTATCACTCGACGAGGTCGTTGGCTGATAATCGTGCGTGTACAACATCCAGTCCACACCGGCCTATTCTGAGTACCGAGCGAATGATGACTATCACGTATGAAACCCCGAAATAAAAGGAATTTTCATGAACTTGAAGAGCATTTTGAGACTTTTTTTTTTTTAAATAACGAGACTTCAGTCATGATCTGGAGGTAATCGCTCTTTGTCCAGATGTAACTGAGGATTAAACTATTACTGTCCTCAGAGCAGATAAAAACAGACCGTGCTAAAAGCGCCAGGAATTCCGCTTCCATTATCACTCATGTTTCTCTCTCTCTCTCTCTCTCTCTCTCTATCTCTATATATATATATATATATATATATATACACACACACACACACACACACACACACACACAACGTTTGTACAAAAAGGACAACAAAGGCCATATGAGCACCCAGCCAAAGAGACAACTTGTGTCCACTTTGAATTATTTTATTGTACAGGCTCGCTTACAAAATCGCCAGATTACGACAAAAGCCAGCATGTTATGGATTGTAACAAGACAGGGGTAAAAAGTTTGCGGATTTTCGAGTACCAGAAACAGTTGAACAGGCCACAAGGACAAGGGACAACAGTAGAGAAAGATTACACAAAAAACAAAACAAAACAAAAAAAGGTAGAGGTTAAGGGAAATCAAGAGACAAAATTATTAGCACAAAAATTTCAGGATGGGTAAATAATTTATAAAAAAAAAAAAAAAAAACCGCCCAGATAGGAGCACAACCAACTACGAGGAATCATCTCAGCAGCAGCAGCAGCAGCAGCAGCAGTGACAGTGGCAGTCGTATAAGCAGTGAACAATGTTGTGAAAGAAGTCTCTAAAAACACAAGAGAATGCGCGAAACAAAAATCGATGATCAGCTGCTTTTTGCGTCGGACATGATAACGTTAAAAACGAGTGAGTGTGCGCGCGCCCGCATGCTTGCGATTGTGTGTGTGTGTGTGTGTGTGTGTGTGTGTGTGTGTGTGTGTGTGTGTGTGTGTGTGTGTGTGTGTGTGTGTGTGTGTGTGTGAGGTGTTCACGCGAGTGCGCGCTCGTGCATTGAGAATGGGAGTGCGTATATTGCTTCAGATTCTGTTTGATACGACTAGAATCATTCATAGTTGCTAATCTATTTCCAGGATGTGTGTGTGTGTGTGTGTGTGTGTTTGTGTGTGTGTGTGTGTGTGTGTGTGTGTGTGTGTGTGTGTGTGTGTGTGTGTGTGTGAGGTGTTCACGCGAGTGCGCGCTAGTGCATTGAGAATGGGAGTGCGTATATTGCTTCAGATTCTGTTTGATACGACTAGAATCATTCATAGGTGCTAATCTATTTCCAGGATGTGTGTGTGTGTGTGTGTGTGTGTGTGTGTGTGTGTGTGAGGTGTTCACGCGAGTGCGCGCTCGTGCATTGAGAATGGGAGTGCGTATATTGCTTCAGATTCTGTTTGATACGATTAGAATCATTCATAGGTGCCAATCCATTTCCAGGATGTGTGTGTGTGTGTGTGTGTGTGTGTGTGTGTGGTGTGTGTGTGTGTGTCAGTGTGTCTGTGTGTGTATGTGTGCGTGCGTGCGTGCGTACGTACGTGTGGTGCGTGCGTGCATGCGTGTATGCGCGTGACCGTGCGCCTGTGTGTGTGTGTGTGTGGGGGGGGGGGGGGGGGGGGGGGGGGCTGGGGAGATTATATATCCGTCCGTCTAATTGTTTGTATCTCTATCTGTCACTCCATCAATCTATCTATCTGTATATTAGCTTTTGGTCTGCTTGTGTGTTTATGTGTTCGCTTCTTTCTCTTGTGATGGAAAGTTTAATTCTAGTCTTGTCATGTTTCATTATGCCTTTAATGATTGGCAGGATATCCTCCCGGCGATTCGACATGACAACAAGCACAGTGGATACTATCATGTTTTTGTAATAAAAAAAGACAGAACATTCTGGTCAACCAACAACAATTACACTTAGAAATACCAAACACATGTGGTAGAACAATAAGTAAACAATGTACATTTGTTATGTCCTGACCATATTCACTGCCTACAAGGAAACCGTTTCGACTGGCACAAAGAGAGAGAGATTATTCCACGTTCTCTGTTTAGTTCGCCGGCGTCGAAGGTCATGGAGTTTGTCTCCCACAACGTTTGGATTGCTTTAAAAATTCACGAGTTGTTTTCACAGCACGCTGCTTTGAATTACCATCAATAATGAAATGTGGAGCAGACACTTCATCTTTATGTGCACATTCGATGGTGTCAGGTGATGGGTACACCGGGGACTTGGTCAGTGACACGCTCTTTGTCTCACAGGCATGTGGACCTCAGACCGGAAGAGGGAACTAGGGTTTTAAAAGGGGAGGGGGGGGGTCACTGTTGGCAACTGTACTGTGTAAAGTCTGCATCTTGTTTTTTCTTTACAGGAGTGGATATGGTAGGGTCTTATATATCTTTTGTCACACAATGACCGGAAGAAGAAAATGAACAAAGGCATATGACCGGAAGGAAATATGAACAAAGTCATTGACAGCTGAGAGCTAGTCCCCCCCCCCCCCCCCCCCCCCCCCCCCCCCCCCTTTTTTTTTTTTTTTTTTCTTTTTTTTTTTCTTTTTTTTTACGAACTAAAGTCACTCTCTTTATGTATGTCAGCATCTCACTTTCTTCTCCGTCCCATTTTGCACTGTCGATTCATTGAAACAACAACACGTCAGAGACTTACCGCATTAGGTAACCTATAGATTTTAAAAACAGTTTAGGAACAGTAATCAAATCAGGCCGTTTTTTAAATTTCAATTTTCAATTTTCGGTTGCTGCACTTTTAACGTGGTGACAGCCCTGTTAGTTGCACGTGCATCACAAAAAGTGGACAGTTTCGAAAAGTAGATAATTGGCCCAAATTTCATTCTTTGTTCCCTAACTTTTGCTTATGTCTGTAAAGCGTTACAGTGATGCGTTTACGTAAACAGAGGATAAACACATACAGAAGGCAGCCTGTGCTTTCATTGTGAAACGATTACTCGCCGCCTATCGCTCTATACTAATGGTCCTTTCAGCTCCAGTTCGCCTAGCTCCGATGCAGACATAAAGAACACGGAACAAACAAGAAACACACCGCCGTTAATTATTTCATATAAATAAGTCAGGCCGGGGTGATTTCTGTTTTTTTTCTGTTCTACTGTGTGTTCTGTTTGACCGTTTCCAAGAGAAAACAAAAAAAAACATTGGTTTGACTTGATAAATGTTCATTTTCTTCTGTCCTACTGTGTGTTCCTGTTCGACAATTTGGAAGAGCAGGCAAGCATCGGATCGTCTTGAATAAATATTCATTTGCATGTTTCTTCATCTGTTTTTTCTTCTTTTTTTTTTTTTAATGCGTGTGCGTGTGTCAGGTACCTCGTGTATACATCCATTTATTAAATATAAGCAGAATCAGCCATAAACTTAGGATTGAGGTCGAACGAAGGTTCGGGCTTGTCTACTACGAGGTACATCGACACCGAGACTGCGATAAACAGCAGACAGGATTCGAGTTTCACTTTATTATACGATACCGCAATGATGCAGATTTAGGAGCAAACTCATACCATGAAAATACACCTGTGTCAAATCAGGGGTGCAATTTTTGCGGACCATTTTCAAACAAAAAAGAGGACACTACTCAATCTTAGTAAATTTATGAAATGAAGAAAATGGGGTTGAACAGTTTGTTTTCCTATTCAGTCTCTGTTCATTTCACTATCATGGCCACTGCTGTTGCAACAAACTGCAATTTGATTGCTGCTGTATGTTCCATGCGTTTGGGTGGTTTTCATTTTTCTTTTTGTCTTAAGTTCTCTGTGCCCCCAAAGGGGTTACAGGATACATAAATCTTGAAATCTTTAAATCAGCTATAATTACATGGGCAAACTTGGATAATCCTTTAAAATTAGTGTGGACATGTAAAATTCCCTTCCCTTTTTTTCTTGTAAATTTACTACAAGAGACAGACATGAAACAGAAAGAGACAGTTTAAAACAACCTAGTCTGTCTTTTCAACCATTCTCTGCTAACAAGTGGTTTTTATCCTGGATTCATTTTATGTAATTTAAAGCCAAGCCGACCTCAAGGGCCACATCATGGCTGCGACAGTGTCAGAATTGTTTTTTTGTGTGTGCCTGTAAGAAACACCACAACCGGTTGATTCCAAACATGCTAGAAACGGTTTAAAACCGGATCCATTTACCATAACAATCGAGAATAAAACAAAACAAAACAAAAAAAACCTCTTTACCTCTTTTTGAAAACTCACGAAACACTTCTGACGTGGCGTCAACACAAGATAAATGTTAATAGTAAAAAGAAGAGGCTTCGATACACTGACGTTTGTCATCAAGAAAGTATATGAGTTTCATTTAGTTTACAGTATTTCCTTGTAGTTAAAGTTCAGAATCAAATTTTTTCTTTTCTCTGTGTTACCCCTTAATATGTGCTAGGGTTGCTAAACACATGGAGATGGAGATGATAGCTGATGTGAAGGATATACAGGACTCTGTAAAAGACATTCTTCTGAGAAAAAAACATTGCTCTTTAAAGGCTGGCAGTACGAAAAGAACGTGTTGTATGTATATGTAGGCTTATTGTTTTTATCTGTACTGCGGATACATTATAAATATAAAATATAGTCTTCTGCTTAGTAGTTGTGATTCTTTATGGAATTGTCACACTGTTACTGTCCAGCAACAGCCGCAAAAATATGGCTAATTCCCACGACAACAGGCAGAAAAAACGGTGCATCCATCTAACAGAACCTGACGTTGATGGCGATTCAATCTGATTGATTTCCAGTCTCACATAATGCGTATGAAAACCAACTTGTTTGATTTTCCGTCCGACGCCAGGCGCACAATAACCAGTCTGTTCGATTTTTCACGCAAGACAAGGCATTCAACAGCCACCAGTGTGTGTCGAATTTTCCATCCCACACAAAGTGTACAACAGGCAATGTGTCGAATTTTCCATCCCACACAAAGTGTACAACAGACAATGTGTCGAATTTTCCATCCCACACAAAGTGTACAACAGGCAATGTGTCGAATTTTCCATCCCACACAAAGTGTACAACAGGCAATGTGTCGAATTTTCCATCCCACACAAAGTGTACAACAGGCAATGTGTCGAATTTTCCATCCCACACAAAGTGTACAACAGGCCATGTGTGTCGAATTTCCATCCCACACAAGTGTACAACAGGCAATGTGTTGAATTTTTCATCACACACAAAGTGTACAACAGCCAGTGTGTCAAATTTTCCATCCGACACAAAGTGTACAATAGCCAATGTGTTGAATTTTCCATCCTAGACAAAGTGTACAATAGCCAACGTGTCGAATTTTCATCTCACACAAGGCGTGCAATAATCAACCTGTATGATTTTACCACCCCTAGCAAGATGCATAAGAACCAACCTGTTGGATTATCTATCCCATGCAAGACAAACAATAACCAACCTGTTGGATTATCTTTCCCATGCAAGACATACAATAACCAACCTGTTGGATTATCTTTCCCATGCAAGACATACAATAACCAACCTGTTGGATTATCTTTCCCATGCAAGACAAACAATAACCAACCTGTTGGATTATCTATCCCATGCAAGACAAACAATAACCAACCTGTTGGATTATCTTTCCCATGCAAGACATACAATAACCCACCTGTTGGATTATCTTTCCCATGCAAGACACATAATAACCAACCTATTGGATTATCTTTCCCATGCAAGGCATACAATAACCAACCTGTTGGATTATCTATCCCATGCAAGACATACAATAATAACCACCCTGTTGGATTATCTTTCCCATGCAAGACAAACAATAACCACCTGTTGGATTATCTTCCCATGCAAGACATACAATAACCGACCTGTTGGATTATCTTTCCCATGCAAGACACATAATAACCAACCTGTTGGATTATCTTTCCCATGCAAGACAAACAATAACCACCCTGTTGGATTATCTATCCCATGCAAGACATACAATAACTAACCTGTGTGATTGTCTTTCCCATGCAAGACATACAATAACCAACCTGTTGGATTATCTAGCGAGACATACAATAACCACCCTGTTGGATTATCTTTCCCATGCAAGACATACAATAACTAACCTGTGTGATTGTCTTTCCCATGCAAGACATACAATAACCAACCTGTTGGATTTTCCATCCACACGAGACCTACAATGACCAATGTGTAGGATTTCTATCTCACATACGAATACAATAAACCAACCGGTTCGAGTGCCATCTCCCATCACGTGTACAATCTACCAACCTCTTACCCACATAGTGTGTCTATTAGCCAGTCTGTTGGAGTACTATCGCACAAAGGGGTTTACACAAACCAGTCGCTCTGCACGTTGTATTATCCTGTCTAAACTAAGTTCCACAGTTACATGGCTGGAACTTTCAGCTGCAGAGCTGATTGTCGTGAGTTCGAAGCCCTTGTGACATCGGATTTTTACCAGCAGGTGAATTCCGACAGCTCTCGCAATCATCAGGAATAAGTTTACAGAATCCGGCTAGTAACGTAACTCGACGTATCTTTTCAGTGTCATGAAATAAAAAAAGACAGTGATGAAGAACACAGATGAAACTTTTCAGTTTCTTTCCGTTTTAAATTCACTTCATTTTCAAGACGAGAAAGATAAATGTTGTTAAGGGATAGAGCTATGAATGAATCTTTTCTTGGAATATTCAGCTATAAATGTTTCTTCCACGGATAGAAATGTGCCTTGATTAGTAGGAATATCTGTCATGATACTTTCTCTTTTACTGCACGAAAGACCCCTCTGTCCACCCAGCAGTCCACTGAGTATGTGATTCAGTTCATGGCTGGCTAAGGCAAGTGTTGGGCACCCTCTTTCACGGTGCCGTGCCTTCGGGCAATGTCACACGGAAGTGGCAAAACAAGATTTCGTGCTGAAATAAGCGTGAAGCCCGTAGATCAACGGGCCTAGTTTCGATATAATCACTGATGTTAAATTGTGGTGGTGAGAATATCACGGAATTGTAGACTGTAGTATACCTCCACATGATGCCAAAGGAACATAGTCACAATCAGCGTGTGTCACTGACGAGTCCGAATCAACCGGCGAAAGGCCTCCGAGCAGATGATTTGAATGGTTCTGTTTAAGATGGTCCCCCCATACCGCTAGGGAAGAATTTTGTGTTTATAATCTAACGTCTTCATCTTTTCAGTAACATTCTTTCTCTCACAACCCCGCCCTCCTCACTCCCTCCCCTACTTTTTTTTTCCCTCCGCTTTATGAATCTTGGCAGCAAAGTTCTTCATATAATGACAGAGGAATGGTTAGCCAGCGCTTGTTCCCTCCCCCCCCCTCCCCCCTCCCCCGCCCCCACTGAATCTCTGTACATTGTGTGTGAGTTTGAAATGGGTAGATCTGGAATTACTGTCGTGTGACTTGACTCGTCCGACAGTTCTGTGCCCCCATGTGACCATCACGCCTTGGGAATTTTAACCTCAGATTCAGATTTACATTTCAGGACGCCCTTGGGGTATGGTGAAAATAATGAAACGTGTGCAGAAAACACATTACGTTAGAACGCATTCCATACTCAACATACATGAATGAATTCCATCATGAACATGTAATAACAGTACATACACACCTAAATATGAATATGGATGCTCACATATCTTTTTAAGAAAAGCATTTGCTTTGACCAGTAATACATTCATACTGAATCAAGGCAGCAAAAAATTGGTCCAGACTGTCTCTTAGACAATTCAAAAGTGAGAAAATTTCAGGATTTCTTTTGTAGGAAAAACAAACACTGGAACTTGATGCGTGTTGTTGTTGTTGTTGTGTTGTTGTTGTTTTTGTTGTTGTTGTTGTTTTTATCAACATGGTGGTAAGATTGTCTTTCTAATGTCCTGAAAAAAGGCGCAACTGAGAAAGAAGTGGAATTCCTCACCGATTTCGTGAGATTTAGCTTTTCCAATGTGCGTTGAACGACGGACCTTTTCGGGCGCTTTAGGTCATGCTCTACTTCTATTACTTCTTGAAACTTCGCTGTGAAGAGGACGCAGCATTTGGCAAAGATGTTAGAAACTGCACTCTCTGCAAAAAAGAGTCAGTGATTCAGGACTGAAATTTGATATGAAATTAGAATCACGGTTAAAATGAATTTTGGATCGAGATTCGTCCTCGCTTCCAGAGGAGGTGATGATCGCTCTCTGAACGCAAAAGGCTCAAAGCTGGTGAGAGAGAGAGAGAGGAGAGAGAGAGAGAGAGAGAGAGAGAGAGAGAGAGAGAGAGAGAGTTCTTTCGCCTCAGTACATCCACTCACTTCATCGCATCCCACGGTAAACGTTGCCATGCTCCTTCATTGATCCCTAAACTT
>JADBJO010002093.1:267665-280165 GCA_016801955.1 Conus betulinus
CACAGACAGTACGCCAGCTGACAGACAGCTGACCTGAGAGCTTGAAAGTAAATGAAACTCGAAGGATAGCGAGGAAACATTCCTCAACAGGTGTAGAAGAGGTAAAATTCGTGTCTGTTTAATTATTACTATTTTCTTCTTCTCGGTATCTTGGTGTAGTTATCACCTGGTCAACTGGATTCAGCTTGCGTGCCTGATAACTTCTGCACACAGCGAAACAGCGGTGTTTCGCTGGTGAGCACGCATGCTGACCCTTCCCAGGTGGAAGGGGGATTATCGATCGTGAGCACACATACTCACCTCCCTTTGGAGAACTGTATTGACTTTGGCAACGCTTACCGGAGATTGTGAGACATACTCTTTAACGTTTAACGTATTGTTGACTGCTCCCAGGTGATTATGTGATTGGGTGGGATAAAACAAACAAAACACACGTTAAAAACAAACCCAAGTTGATCGATTTTTCACAGTTCACCAGCTCAAGGTATAGTCTAAAACTAAGGGTGTTTTTTTTTTTTTTTCGTTCACAACTTATAATGAGGGATTTCCTTTCAATGAAGAGAATAATTCTTGTTCATTTCCTACATTTTTTTTTTTTACTTCTGTGGACAGTCCTGTGGGGTGGGTCAGCAGAGGGCCCAGCACACCCAGAAGGACTGTCCACTCCATGCCGACCTCGTGAGGCCCGTAGACGTAGCAAGTGTCGGGGCTGGACGGACTGAGAAACACAAGCACTGACCGCACCTGTCTGCTGCAGTGAGAGCGGGTGGTTGGCAGATTAGAAGAGCTTCTGTTCGGGATATCTTTCCCTACCAATAGCGCTTGCAATTGTCCAGTCAAAAACGCTTTCCCGGATGAAGAGCGAATTCCCCGTGCAAAGCTTACGTCCCTTCCGAAATGGCGACTGGCTGGTTCCCTGATGTCAATTCAGTTATGAATTTGATCACACAGAGTATTCATTAGTTCAAATATGCCGAAAATTGAAAAGACTAAATTACACACACTAAGGAAAAAACACATGCGATTACCTAAAACCGGCTGAATATGGAAAAAAAAACATGTTTAATCAAATCTGAGCCTTTGTGAAATGACGTAAGAGTGGGCTTCTCCAGTAGACCGATGATCGATGACGGTACAGGTGTGTCAACTGGGCTAAATACGCAAGATTATGGGCAGGTCTCTACGTTGGTATTAAAACATCATTGTCTTACTGCTAATGTCTGTCCGTTCCAAAGTTTTTTTGTTTTTTTTTTCTGTATTGATCTCACAATGACTTCAGTTTCTTTCGTTCGAAGGCTGTAGCATTCGCGCAGAGTGCGCACGCATAAAACAAGGTGAAAGGTCAAGCATGAGAATGTTCCAATAGTGTGTGTCGCGTGTGATGGTTGGCTAAGTCTGCGGATCGGAGTGTGTGGTATGTCTGCAAACTATCTCAACACGGTAGGTATCTCCTAGGGCCGTGGGCCGCTCAAAAGAGACAGAACCTGGTCAAAAGCTCTGCTGGGGGTGCTGGAGGGAATTCCGGAGGACAGTAACGTTCACCTCAGGGACGGGACTACAGATGTGACCGCGAACGAGAAGGCTGTCATCGAACTGGTTGTCGGGTGTTGCCACCTGGAATTGAGCCACGCTGTGAATTGAGCCATGCTGTGAATTGAGCCACACTGTGAATTGAGCCACGCTGTGAATTGAGCCACACTGTGAATTGAGCCATGCTGTGAATTGAGCCACGCTGCGAATTGAGCCACGCTGTGAATTGAGCCACGCTGCGAATTGAGTCACGCTGTGACATTGAGCCAGGCTGTGAATTGAGTCACACTGCGAATTGAGTCACACTGTGAATTGTGAGTGAGTCACACTGTGAATTGAGTCACACTGTGAATTGAGTCACACTGTGAATTGAGCCACGCTGTGAATTGAGTCACACTGTGAATTGAGTCATGAGTCACACACTGTGAATTGAGTCACACTGCTTGCTGTGAATTGAATCACACTGTGAATTGAGCCACACTGTGAATTGAGCCATGTGAATTGAGTCACACTGTGAATTGAGTCACGCTGTGAATTGAGTCACACTGTGAATTGAGCCACGCTGTGAATTGAGTCACACTGGGAATTGAGTCACACTGTGAATTGAGCCATGTGAATTGAGTGACACTGCGAAGTTACACTGTGAGTGAACACTGAATTGAATGTGAATTGAGTCACACTGTGAATTGAGTCACACTGTGAATTGAGTCACACTGTGAATTGAGCCACGCTGTGAATTGAGTCACACTGTGAATTGAGTCACACTGTGAAACTGAGCCATGCTGTGAATTGAATCACACTGTGAATTGAGTCACACTGAATTGAATTGAGCCATGTGAATTGAGTCACACTGTGAATGTGAGTCACGCTGTGAATTGAGCCACGCTGGAATTGAGCCACGCTGTGTATTGATCCACGCTGTGAATTGAGTCACGCTGTGAATTGAGCCACGCTGTGAATTGAATTCACGCTGTTGTGCCACATAAGCTTTGCCATTTCCACAGTTTATCTGATGCGTTGTTGTTTCTGGCAGTAAGTGTGTATTGTAACATAATCCCTCCCCCATTCTCCAAATTCCCCCGCGAAGGTTATCACCGTCTGGTATATTACCTGATGTGAGAGTAGGATGTTAATTTGAAGGTAATGGTAATGAAATAAGACATGTGTGTGTGTGTGGCACCAAATATAAAAATAATTTTCTGGCATACAATCAGAGAGAATAGCAAAGGAAAAATATGAACAAATGTTTCCATATGAATAAACTCTAGTTTAAAGCAAACATTTTATACATTTTTTCGTTCTCACATTCTTCCGTTTCCTGGTTCCCTGGTCCCATCCTCCCCCCCCCCCCCCCCCCCCCCCCCCCCCTTTTCCCCCTTTCTTTCTTTCTTTTTTTTTTTCTTTTTTAGTCTTTGCCAGGTGATCAGTGTGATGACAGAGGAAATTATTAGCATGCACATGGTTTTCCCCCATTACTAAATTGCCCCCCCCCCCCCCCCCCCCCCCCCCCCCCCCCCCTGCCCCCCGTCCCTTTCTCCATCTGTCTGTCTGCTCTAAACAACGAAGCATTTTGAGGAGTAGCCTACCATCTGGCCCCGTTTGATGTGGTAACACGAGAATAACTTTACTCCCTTCTTCTACCCCCTTCCACCCATCCCATCGCACGTGGGCGCCCTCTCCCATCCTGCTAAATGACTGTTTGGTCACTGCTGGCATAAAAAAAAAAAAAAAAAAAAAAAAAAAAACCGCCTTTCCTCCCCCTTCCCATCCCCACTTCTTCGTCCTCCCCTCTACCACTCCTGGACGAAGTAATCTTGGAGTGTCAGAACGTCGCAGCTTTCTGCATAACCAATCAGATAAAATTACTTTTTTTTTTAATTGGGGGGGGGGGGGGGGAGGGAGGGGAACAAAAATAACGGCTAAACAGAAATCAAAAGGGCCATGGCAACATACCCACAAAAAAGAGAAGATAATCTATTGGCGGAAAGAAGCTCAGCAAGTAATCTCTCTAAGCTTCTTTCTATCTGCCATTTAGATTATCTTCCTTTATTCGTTGAAGTTCTTTGCGTCAACAGATAATCTTCTCTCACCTGCAGCCACACAGCCTTTGCAAAGGTTTTCTTTTTGACCTTTCGAACTGTCAAAAATCACTAATTAAAGACTGCGTGGATTTTTTTTTTTGAAGTGGAAAGAAGCTCAATTAAAACCTACATTGTTAAAATTTGGTCTTTTTTGTACTTAATCTCTGCCTCTTTATTCATGAATATCAATTTTATGTTGAGGTCCGTGATACATCAAATTTCGTAAACTTGTTTGTGATTAGGCCACAAAACCTCTCTCGCACACCTGTTACCACCCCTTATCTATCGCACTACCCTAAACGGCAAGTACGCATATTGAACGGCCACTGAGAGTGAGGGTGTCGTTGGACCTATTGTAAGATCCCCCCGTGCGTTTTTTGTAAAGAGCCACTCTGCGTACACACCATCGGATTTGGGTGTTGGGATTTGCACGACGTGATACAGAAGCAGTTTACGGCGGCAGAAACTTCAAAGACTGTTCAGAGATGTTCATCCCGATATAATTGTCATCTCTCTCTATGTCTGTCTGTCTGTCTGTCTGTCTCTCTCTCTCTCTCTCTCTCTCTCTCTCTCTCTCTCTCTCTCTCGTCTTCTTTTCGTCTTCCTTCTCTCTTTTTCATGTTCTCCTCCTCCTCCTCCTCCTCCTCCTCCTTCTTCTTCTTCTTCATCTTCTTCTTTTTAAAGAGACCAATGTATTTCATTTTGTGTGGTCAATACGACGTCGACGAGCAATATATATATATATATATTTTTTTTTAGCTAGTTTAACCGAGGTAGAATCGTCTTTTCACTTTGATATTTCTGCTTTTGTATATAGTTTTGGTTTTAATTCTTTCTTACTTCAATGCTTTTTTTTTTTTTTCTCTTTCTTTAATTCTTTCTTTCTTTCTCCTTTTCCCTACTGAATTAAAGCGCTGACAGAGCCAAGGGACCGGCTGGTCTGCAAGCAACATGACTTGACCTACAGATAGCGTAGCGGGCTCGCTCATGTTTAGCGTACTAACACGGTCTCAGTCCAACATTTGTTTCCTGCATCATACATGATTTTTTCTTGAAAGTTGAAATCTAGCCACAAGAGGCGCAAGATTTTCACTGCGGATTTGTCGACGACTTTGTTCCAACATATTCCTCCGGATGTGATTAAATAAAATGATATTAATATTTTTCAATTGATCCTAGTCGAAGCGTGATTGTTTATTTGCTTACTGACCAACTCACTTGCTTATTTACTTTATTTATGTATTTATTTAATATGTATGTATGTATGTGTATGTATGTATGTATGTATCTATTGATGTATGTGTCTGTTCATGTGTGTGTTTTGTTTGGGGTACCCATTGCAGGACTGAAAAGCAACTGCCATTGTTGGGCCGGGGTGTAGGCCTAACAGGTGACGCGTGGAGCCATAGCGTGTAGCACGCACTGTCCTGAAGTCGGTGGTTGGTATGGTTGGTTGCTTGTATCCAACCATGATTTAAAATAAAAAGAGGGAAGAACCAACGAGCTGGTGTTGGTGTTGGAAGCTGATGTGGTCAACTCGCTCTCTTCCCCATCTCCTACTCCCTTTTCCCTCCTTATCTCCATCCCACCATCCACCCTTACATATCTATCCAATCGTTTGTTTCTTGTTTGATTAGCTCTATGGAGGAGGGTGGGAGAGGTGCGGGAAAGGGGGGGGGGGGGTATCTCTGTCTCCCCTTTCTTCTGGAGGTGGAAGGGCGGGGGGGAGTAGGAGGAGGGGAGGAGGAGGAGGAGAGAGGAGAGGGAATGGGGAATGTGTCTACCCCTGTTAATCCCCTTTTATCGTGTTCTATCTTCTTCCTTAAAGATGTGGCCGTGTCTACAGTCTCCTCATTGTCTCTGTCTCGTTTTCTCACTGGTCACAGGTCTCTCACGTCTTCGAAAGGTCTCTCTTCTTCTGATGCAGGCCATTGAATAAAAGGTCTCTCTCTTCTTCTGATGCAGGCCATTGAATAAAAGGTCTCTCTTCTTCTGATGCACGCCATTGAATAAAAGGTCTCTCTTCTTCTGATGCAGGCCATTGAATAAAAGGTCTCTCTTCTTCTGATGCACGCCATTGAATAAGTCAAAACTTCTAGCGTGGATCTGTTTCAACCTTTTAGGATTATTGGTCGTGTTAACCTCAACAAGCTGTTCCATGTTCCAGTCTGCAACTGCAAAACTAACGAAACTTCAAAATAAAAAAACCGTTCCCAAACGAGTCTAAAGAAACAAATGTGCCTGAACAAAGAATGTAACTCCTACAAGGAAGAGTTTTAAATGTGCATTTTTTTTTTTTTTGTTTTTTATTTTATCCCCGGAGGCGACTTTTCAGGATTGGGAAAGCGAAGGTCGATCTGATCAGGTACAGTTGGAGCAGAACACCTCCTTTCCTCGGTGTTCACGATCATCTTTCAGGTATTGCAAGGATCGAATGTTGGCACGGTTTTATTACGCGGCGTCTTCGGGGGGTCGTTTTCTTTTATCTACTTCTTTGTTGGTGGTGGTTTTGAGGGGATGGTGGGTGAGTTGGTGGGGGAGGAAAAGGAAGGGAGGGGGTGAAGCGGACGGATGGGAAAGGTGGAGATGGAGGTGGGGGGTGGAGGAGAGTTTAATAGCCAGGAGAGGTGCTTACTAATTCTCTTCACACTGTCTCGATGTCTAGTCTGTTAGTCGGCTCGACTGCCCTGTTGTCTCCTTGGCTTGTTTGTGTTACTGTCTGTCTGCCTGCCTGTCTGTCTGCCTGCCTGTCTGTCTGTCTGTCTGCCTGCCTGTCTTGTCTGTCCGGTCTGGACTGTGTTCCTGTCTGTATCATGCTCCCTTTCTACCCTTCCCTCTTTCTTTCTTTTTCCGTGTGTGTTTGTGTGTGTGTGTGTGTGTGTGTGTGTGTGTGTGTGTGTGAAGCGTGGAATGTCGTATACTATTGGAATGAAGTCAATGCATATTTCTTTTTGACAAATCGGTAGTTGGTATGAACGGCTAATTGTTCAGCTAATAACGATCTTCACATTTTCTCCTTGACTGTAGAAGGAGGAGATACAAGCACAGGACATTCACTGTTCTCTCTTCTTTCTTCTTCTTCTTCTTTTTTTTTTTTTCATTGTGGCCGTCATGTTTTTTTTTTATCTTACCTGTTCAAGCCCTCAGTGTTGAAACGCTTCGTTTCTACATTGTCAATTGTCCGTAGCATTCGTTTCGCGGTCTTGTAACAACTTTAATCTTTTGCTGCTTGCTTGCTTCGTTTTCTTTTTTTGCGGTCTTTCCTTGGAAGAGAAGAAGAAGAAGAAGAAGAAGAAGAAGAAGAAATGCAATCCTTACGTCGGCAGAAACATTCTACATGTACAAATAACCTTCCTTCCAGATGGACTAAACAAAAGCATATATCCAACATAAAAAAGAAACGGAAGAAAGTCAAGCTACTTATAAGCTATGATAATTCAAGTGTTGATAATCACAATTAAAAACGAACACTTCAATAGGAAAAAAAAACAAATGACGATTAAATAAAGAAAGTACAGCGTGTGTGCAGCAAACATGGGCCGTTTGTTTACTTCCCTGTGTATCTGTGACATGGATAGTAACCCGCTGGATCTATGACATGGATAGTAACCCGCTGGATCTATGACTTGGATAGTAACCCGCTGGTACCTTTGTCTTCTTACTTCTCTGTGTATCTATGACATGGATAGTAACCCGCTGGTTCCTTTGTCTTCTTACTTCTCTGTGTATCTATGACATGGCTAGTAATCCGCTGGATTTATGATATGGATGGTAATCCGCTGGATCTATGACATGGATGGTAGTCCGCTGGTTCTCTTGTCTTTAATTTTTTTTTGTGTGTTTTTGTGAAGGGATTAAAAAAACGTATTATAACCATTTTATGTACTGATGACCAATCTCTATGTCATTTGAATCAGGCGTATGAGAACGAGGACACGTAATGGATTTTCTCTTTTAAAAAAAAAATGTGCTGCTGCATCTAACAGTTTTTTTTTGGTCGTTCCTTTAAGAAATATGCAATTGTTAAATATTCCAGACTTCCAGCAAGAAGCAATTCATTCGTTTTCATTCATTCTCTTTCGCGTTCACTGATTTACTAATAATGCCGTATTCTGGTCAGAAAAGTTAATCATGGGAAGATGGCCCCCCCCCCCCCCCCCCCCCCCCCCCCTAACATCCCCCCCCCTCGCCCCTTCCACTCCCCTTCTAACCTCATGGAAGAATGTTTCATCTTGAGGCAGACAAATAATAAACGAGTTAGCAAATCTCATTGTATAATCACTGACCTCCTTCTAACGCCTCGATCTCCACCTCGCTGTCCGAAAATGTTATTTGTTTTCACCTGAAGAAGACCCAAGAGGTCGAAACGCATGGTGTCTAGTCCTGTGCTCTGTTTGTCTGTGTTCTTGGCGGTAACTAACCCCTCTCTCTTTCCAAATTTTGCCTCTCCACCTATCCAATTAAATATCGCATGTCATCAGTTAGGCTAACAGTAATGAATCCATGTGTTAGACGCTTAACACGCGTCAGCCGGCGCAATGACGAGCTTCATGGATTAGTCGCCTAACACACGTCAAATAACTCCGATTTCCCAAACGTCAGCCGCGTGAAAGCGCTGAACCGCAGGCACCGGCTCTTGGAACCATTCTTGCGATACTGTGAAAAAACTTCGCCCAGTCGGAAGACAGCTTTGAGAGCGACGGGGGGGGGGGGGGGGGGGGGGGGGGGGGGGGGGGGGGGGGGACGATTCCTAGATCTTCTTTTCGAACTGACACTGTAGAAACCTGAAATGCAAATTTATTCTACTCGGGAGGTGGAAAACAGCAACATAGTTTGAATTTCACAGGCTGTGTGTCGAATAACACGAGTCTCGTAAACAGCGAGTATCCTCCAAACGTTCGAAAACGGCAGATCGCTGTAGCATTTTCCTTTTTTTTTTTTTTTTTTTCTGTCTATTTACTGTTATTGCTTTTCACCAAACTTCGCATCTCACCGCAAGACGGCATTGAAGGGAACACGCTCGCGGGGAAGTGGTGTGGGGGCTTAAGCTTGGCTATTCACGAGGCTCCTCAAGTTGCCGGACGGGCGTTTTGACATGAGGGTGTGCTGTCAATTATGTTGCAGCCTTAAACGTCGACTCCCAACGGCTTTTCAAAACGGGGGGCTCAGGACACTGATACGCCCAGGCAGCAACTTTTTTGTTGTCATGATTATGATGTACTGAGTCACGGAGACGTGTATGAGCTTTTAAGGGAGGGGAAATTTGTAAGAGAATCGCTAGAGTTTCAGGCTTGTTTCCTTTTTTTTTTTCTTTTTCTTCCTCTCTCTCTCTCTCTCTCTCTCGCTTTATATTTATCGTTTTTTCCCCCCTTACACCGGTAGATGATACTATGAGTTACGCTACGTTGTTGTGACAACACGGCACGCATGTACAGGCACGATCATGCGGACAGGTACGTGTACGTGCACAAGAGCGCGCGCGCGCGCACACACACACACACACATACACAGAGAGAGAGAGAGAGAGAGAGAGAGAGAGAGAGAGAGAGAGAGACAGACAGACAGACAGACAGACAGAGATAACAGAGACAGAGATAAAGAGAAAACAGAGAAACACACACACACACACACACACACACACACACACACACACACACACACACACACACGTGCACGCATGCACAAACACACGCACACACACACACACGCGCGCGCACACACACACACACATGCACACACACACACACACACACACACACACACACACACACACACACACACACACACACACACACACACACACACACACACACACACACACACACAACCACACAGACGCAAATCCATGCATGCACACGCGCGCGCGTGCAATACGCATAATCAAGTAAGCAACCCTCAAACTGGGTTCAAGACTTTTTTGGTCTTTTTATCGTTTTCGAAGAATACACTGTGCCGAAAGGAACCACAGTTTTCAAATGCCAGTTTGATACTCAAACCTTCATTGAAACGAAATCAAAATGTTCTGGCGCGATTTCCTGAATCTTTTGACATCTTTAAAGATCAATTTTTCGGAATGAAAGCTGCTAAACAAATTGTTTGTTTTTAAAACAGTCATTAATTCAGAATTAGTAGATCATTGAAAAATAATTCCAACTATAAGTAGATTCCGTGGTATGCGAGAAAACGAAGTGGATGCACGGGGAAAAAAGGACCCCACTTTGCGAGTTTTTGACCAGTTAGTAAACCACTTCATAGGTTAGACCAGATGTTAAATTGAAGAAGAAGAAGAAGAAGAAGAAGAAGAAGAAGAAAAAAGTAGTAGTAGTAGTAGTAGTAGTAGTAGTAGTAGTAGAAAGAAGAACAAGAACAAGAAGAAGAAGAACAAGAAGAACAAGAACAAGAAGGACAACAACACCAATAGCAACAACAACAACACAACAACAACAACAGCACACACACACACACACACACACACACACACACACACACACACACAAACACACACTCAGAGAGAGAGAGAGAGAGAGAGAGAGAGAGAGAGAGAGAGAGAGAGAGAGAGAGAGAGAGAGCACTATATGCATTGTTTTGGCAGGAAAACTCCAACGAATTGCTTTTCTTTTTCAATTAACGATAAGACACAATTACTCCCACAAAAAGATATGAAGATCTCACAGATATCTCTTTGTTCGTTTGTCTGTCTGTCAGCAATATGACGTGAAATTTCTCAACTAATTTTCACAAAGCTTTGAGGATAGATCGAACAGGACCCAAGAACCCAATAAATTTTTGGCACGGATCCGCAAAGTTGATCCAAATGAAAGGGTATGTCGAGGAGCCGTTCAGCAAAATAATGGCAAAATCCACCGAACTGATTTCAACAAAAATTCACGAAAAGACAGTGTACCCTGAGGATGAATCCGTTAGATTTTGGTGCAGATGTTTGGTGCGGATCCGCAAGGTAGATCTTGATCAAAGGACACATCGAGGATCCGTTCAGCCAGATTATGCAAACACCATCAAACCAATATTAATCTGCCCCGACCGGATCCTACCCAGAGTTGAGTTTGCTGCGGACTCAGTTGGAAGACTGGGACCACACAGTCGAGTTTCATCCACTTAATGGATGCGTTTCTGAGAGTGTTGCTCAAATTTCCTGACCAACACTGCAGGTGCCTGTATCTCTCGGGCCTGGTTGACGCCGGGATATATATATGAAAGGAAGCGTAGAGTACAGCCCTGTCATGTAGTCTCAGACCGAAATGGAAATCCGTAGCATCATCTTAATCATCCTCATTCTCATCGATCAGCAAAAAAAAAAAAAAAAAAATGTCTCAAGTTCTGTGGCCCTTCATGCCCTGCTCTCATGGTGACCTCAATTTCGATGTCCTCTCCATGTCTGTGGCCTTGGTTTGGTTCCGTCGGGGTCACCGGTATCGGCGAGTCCATGGGGGCTGTCGTGGGACGGACGTGGTGGCGCCCTCCGGAGGGAGAGCTCACTCACGCCGGCTCCGCGACTAAGCAATTATTGTCGTCAGTAGGGGGCTTAGTAGGTGGTGTCCTGCGTATGTTAGATCAGAACAGGCGCCACTGAACACCATCGAAGTGACTCGGCAGCAGTGCAGTGTCTCCTCCTCCGGTGGGTTTGCTCTTGACGACTTGACATTGACTGCTCCCTGTGGATTGTCGGTGTCGGGGCTGCGGCGGGGCCGACACCGGGCTGTGGCTGTGGACAGGGTGTCGGAATGAGCGGCGTGGGGTGCACTGCCTCTGAGGCGAAGATCTGAACTGAAGGGCAATTTATGGAATTATTCAGCAACATTACACATCACTGAACTGATTTTAACGATAGTAGGTGGAAATGCGGAATGTGTCACTGGCGCAATGAGAAATCCATTCAGTTTCGATGGGAATCCGTGGCACGGATGGAAAGAAAAAGCCGGATCCAGGATCCGTTTGATCTCGGCAGAAGTCAACGCTGGATCTCCAGAATGCTCTGCCGATTCAAAATTTACGTTGTCATCAAAGTTTTCCAGCTTTCATTTTGAAATCGTTTGAACACACTATGTTCGAAAATCTGCAAGGGAGCTAATCTGTGTTAGAGCTCATATTCCGTAGGAGTGACCCCTCCCCACCCCCCACCCCCACCCCCAACCCCCGCTGTTTTCTGGGACAGGTGCTGCTGGTAGACACGTCCAAAGAATGTTGCTCCGTCAGTCAGCTCAACAGTTTAATCAGAGAGAGAGAAAATGCCAGCTGCCGTACTTATATGGCGTCGGTAAACTTACTTCTACGAGATTAACTCCTGGGTACAAACCTTGTGGGTTCAGCGCATTCTACTTCCGTACCTATATCATCTAAGTTTTGTCTCGGTTTCTACCTACGAAATATCTAGAATATAAAGGGTGAAGGTCAGATAAAAAGAAGGATTCCCTCCTTCTGCGAATGTCTTGAATAACCCCCAACCTTCTGCACATGCCCACAAACACACTGACACAGACACACACAAAGACTGAAAAAGCAGCTTAACTGAAACAAGGTTGATAAAACTATTAAAAGGCCTTAAACATGATGAAGTTACACTCACATGCACACACACACATACACACACTGACACAAAGTAACAGTGACACACACAGGCACGAAGACAGATTTGGCCTACACACACACACACACACACACACACACCAAGAGGTAAGCCAACTATCGTAGCAGACGAACTTGGGAGCTACAGACACACTTGTAGAGCAGGGGGCCGAGTTCCGTGTCTCAGTCTGTGCACATCAAATTCAATGTCTTCTCGGAGAGTGTCTGTCAGCTGGAAGATGTTGTGACGGCGAAATCTTAACTCTGCGAGAGAAGTTCGTCATCATTGAACGTGTCCAACAGATT
>JADBJO010002093.1:285165-295165 GCA_016801955.1 Conus betulinus
CAAATTAGCATCAAAAGGACAAATACATTGAGTTCCAAAGTGCCCTATTTGCTATACAATAATTATTTGTAACATGGTATATACCAAGGTTTGGAGAATGAACATGGTCATCCGAGACACAATTAACTTTGCACGAGCACTTCCCTAAGTGTATACGAGTTAGGCCTTAATCTTCGGTTTTATGGTGTGGGTGTGTGTGTGTGCGCGCGCGTGCGTGCGTGCGTGTGTGTGTGTGTGTGTGTGTGTGTGTGTGTGTGTGTGTGTGTGTGTGTGTGTGTGAGAGAGAGTGAGAGAGAGAGAGAGAGAGAGAGAGAGAGAGAGAGAGAGAGAGAGAGAGAGTGTGTGTGTGTGTGTGTGTGTGTGTGTGTGTGTGTGTGTGTGTGTGTGTGACTTGCACTCAGATTCAGAATTGAGAACCGTTTTTGGAGTGTAGATACAACAATGGTAACAATCAGTTTTAGGACAATCCATAGTTAATGTTTGGACCACAATTCATGTGTGCCCATACATAGAGCCATTACTGCCTTTTCATGTTCATGCAGTCATGAGCACATTTTTGGTGACATGGATTTGCCGTTCTAATTGCTAATTATTTCATTTGGGAAAAGTGTATATAAATTTGAATCTCTCTCTCTCTCTCTCTCTCTCTCTCTCTCTCTCTCTCTCTCTCTCTCTCTCTGTGTGTGTGTGTGTGTGTGTGTGTGTGTGTGTGTGTGTGTGTGTGTGTGTGTGTGTGTGTGTGTGTGTGTGTGTCCGCGTATAATCAACGATCAGATTGACACATTGTGCAAAATCGTCTAATCACATTTCTTTTTCTCTTTTTTTCTGGTCACTTGTTTTTCGCATTCAGTGCAAGGAAAATGCAGGAACATTAGCAATGCAAATATTTGATTGGCCCTTTTTAAAAAATGGCCTTGGACAATCTAGCAGCCAAACACTGGCTGCAGACAGGTAAAATTGAACTATCATTTCAGGGTTACATTTCCATCCTTCTAGTGTTCTAGACACTGGTTTTGGAAGACACGTTTGTAAAGAATTATCTTTCTCTTGGGGTTGCTGTGCATGTGTCAGAGCTGTTTGCCAATCTATTGGAGTTTTTATTTATTTATTTATCTGTTTATTTATTCATTCATGTATTTGTTTGTTTATTTTTCAAGTATTCAAAGACTTCATATCAGAAATATCAGTCGTTTTGAGCCATACATTGCACTAGTTTGTTTAATTTCCTTTGTTGTAAATGACATTCAGTTGTTAAGGGTTTACTTTATGAAGATGATTTTTTTTTATTGCTACGTCGCAGTTGGGGAAAAAAAAATCAGTTATTTTGTAGTTTGCCTCGATTTCTTTGAAGTCACTTTGAAAAGTGTGATAATATCATTATCGTTCAAAACATCCTTCATGAATGTTTACCTTTTAAAACTGTACGTTGCTGTTGGAAAAAAAAAAAGGTTCAGTTTATTTGTAGTTTGGTTCATTCTTTGCGAACGCCTTGTAAGTTAGAATGACATCATTATGATTAAAACATCTTCATGAATGTTTATCTTTAAGATAGGATGGTGATGGTGTGGACTGTGAACTGTTAGCACGGGTTCACTTGTCTCTCCCATCGTCTTAATCATTTATGCTTATTGATCTATTGATCTATTTGTGTTATTCTGGGACTCAATAATGAAATAGCTCTCTTCTGAACATACTTAAAAAATATTAATGTCAAGGATACTGAAAATAATGTTTACGTGCTCGTATGAAGACGACAATATGGAACTTTCCCCTATTTACCTATGTTGAATAATGTATGCTTTCTATGACGTTATCTGGCTTCTTAATGTTACATACAACTGCGAAAGGACGCATTTTTTTTTCGTTATGTCTTTAAAATACTGTCTTGTGTCTCTGTCACGCGGGAGTTAAAACCCATATGCGGCCAAACTTTATTACGTTGCTTTTGTTTCAAGATATTCCTTTCCATCAACTTCCCATTTTGTCCGTATTCAATGTCGATGGTCGTTTCCAGCACGACTTCATAAAAATTATTGTCTTCCCTTTCACATCGAAAAACTGACTTTCCTGTTATATCAGATTATCCGAAGACATGTATTCAAAAGATGAACATTATTCAGGGTATAAAGGATGAAAATATAGGAGATGCAGATACTTGATGTTGAAAAAAAGCAGAAATTGATAATAAAAACAAACAAACAAACAAACAAACAAACATAGTGACAAGAAAAGCCACATAATGTCTTATCATTTGTAAGATTTTGTTTGTTAGAAATGGACACAAATGAAACGATGTGGAAGAAGAATGACGATTGGTTAGTGAGATTAGGAAAAGATTTTTAAAACGTCAAAAATACAAAATGTTTCTGTCAAGCAGTTAAGCTTCTAGACAAAAAAAAAAAATCTTTGTCAGAACATCTGTCAGAAGCCTTTAACAGTTACTGTTCCTGGGTGTGACGAAATGAGAATCGGAAAATTGATAATACAAGGTTCAGAATGAATTGAGCTTTTCGAGATGGACACATCGCGAATATATCTTCTTCATTCATTATAATTTCTTTTGCCATTGCACTTATGACACTAATCTATATAAATCATAATTTACCATTTCATTGAAAGGATATTTTTTTGTTGAGAACTTCATATGTACTCTGTACATTTGTGACCTACGCAAAAGCAACAACAACAACATCAAAAATACAGGTTTCTCTGTCCTCCCTTCTGATTATGATGATGTCAGATATTTTAAAGTGAGCTTACGAATAAGTAAACAAATAAAACATTGCACGATTATATGTAACAAAATATATGCAAATACAAAGCAAGAACAGGAACAACAACGGCAAATAAAAACAAGCCAATAACAACATCCATAGAAAATGCTTTCTATGGAGTAAAGCATTAACTTAAATCCTGTTCTCTTAGTACGTTTAACACGCCTTTATTCTATTAATATTCACTCTAGAAAAATAAATATGAAATGAGAAAAACTGATGTCATGCCTAGTTTTAAAAGCCGGATTTTTTTTTAACCCTACAGTCCGAAACTTGCCGTATGTTATCTTTCAATATAACACATGTTATGACTTAGACATGGTGATTGACAACACCACATTACTGTCGTAAACACCAAGTTCATGTTGGGATTTCAACAAGATAACTGGCTATTGAAAAAAAACAAAAACATTCTGTCACCTTTATAAGAAACATTGTTGTCATTGTCACGGGTCAGTTTGTACTGAGACACAAAACGTGTACGTCACGTCACAAATCGCGCGCGCGCACACTCACACGCGCGCGCGCGCGCGCGCGCGCGCGCACACACACACACACACACACACACACACACACACACACACACACACACACACACACGTCTTTTCATCAAATATCATTTTCAGTAAAAAGATATCAAAACTAAAGAAGAAGAAGAACAAGAACAAGAACAACAAGAATAAAACGCGCGCTAGCGCGCGCACACACACACACACACATGCGAAAGCACGCACGCACTCACGCACGCACACGCACGCGCGCGCGCGCGCGCACACACACACACACACACACACACACACACACACACACACACACACACACACACGCACACACACAGAACGCAGGACGTAGAAAACAAACATGAAAAGGAAGGTGAGTTACTCACAATGGACAGTGTCGGCGCGGTGGGTTGTCGCCCATTCCGACAAGAGGGGACGGCTCTCTATGTGGGCGGTGGTGGTGGGGGACGCGTGCTCCGGACTTCTTCCCTCCTCCCCTTGTCCCGGTGACCGTCCAGCAATCCCCTCCCCTCTGGCTGGTCCTGCATGACCCCGCTGCCCACCTTGACGTCTCGCCATGGATGACGCTGCCGGTGACGTCACTTTGCGTCTTCATGTAGGCCTTGACCTCGGGATAGAGACTGAGGCACTGCGGGTTTGACCTGCAGCAGGCCGCTGGGCCCGTACAGCATCCCCAGCTGGCGGGCCTCGTTCTCCTCCTGGGCCTGCTGCCTTCGCAGCGCCACCTGGGCGGCCATGACTCGCTGCCTCTCGGCGATGAGGGTGCACTTGGCGCACACACAGTCCCGCCAGCGGCAGTAGCGTTTGTGGCCCTTCAGGGCCGACACCACCCCGTGGTTCCGGCAGCGGGCACACTTGGGGGTCCGCGGGTAGCGGTCACTGGCCCGCATGAACATGGGACACCCCCGCGCCGGACATACCTGCCGGGTCGTGAGGTCCTGGGAAGCCTCGATCTTCGTCCGAGGACACGCTCATGATGAGATCTGCCGGGACAGTCGATTGGGCACTTGCTGGAGGTGGTTCCTGAACAACTGGAAAGCGGCAGTCAGTATGAAGTCACTTTCGTCTCTCGCACTATGCGAGGACCTCAGCTCTGAGGCTTTACTATGGTGTGGATTTCCCGTGGAGGAGAAGCTGGAGAGCTCAACGCATTGTTCCACTCTAATGTCTTTTAAACGGTGTCAGCGTCTCTGAGGTGTTGAATCGGTTGAATGACTTGCTTCTGTAATGGGCATAACCTTGCGAGGGCAGCTGCTTTGGGGGCTTCTATCGTTAACGGGGCTGGAATTATTGGACTCGTAAATCACCATCACCACCGCTTGAGTTTTTTTTTTTTCTCTCTTTAGTCTGGTGTAAACGAATACTCGTTACATGTTATCACTGAAACGTTTGCTTGTTTTGTTTACTGTATGTGTAAACGCTGTTGTTGAGGTCGGCCTCTTTGAGAATTTCGCTTTAAGTCCATTCATGTAGATTTATTTACGACACTGTATCTTTGTCATAGAGGGTTATATCTTTTCTTAGATTTATTTCTCGAAATCCGAAGGACTGAAGCCTACCTACCGTCTGATCAAGCCAGAGTCAGTGATTTATGAAGGTGAACAGTCTACCGCGCCAACTTCGTAATCGTTTTGCCCTATACAGTAAATACAGGATCATCAGCGAAGCGTTGAAGTGGCCTCCCCCTGGTCCTCAATCCGGGGGCCAGGGAAAGTCGTGAACAGATTTACTGTTCCTGCGGTTACTTCTCCTGTCCACCACACACCGCAACCATTCTGGACCGCCTTGCAACCACCCCGACACCGACTAACAGGAGAACAAAACGTCATGAACCCACCACCACCACCACCACCTCCACCTCCACCACACAGCGAAAGAATGAAGAAAAGAAGAAAAGAAAGAGAAAGTCCCACCACCACACTCTTTCTATCTCTCCGAAGCAGCTGCGCCGATCTTTTTTAGAGGAGAGAGAAGAGAGAGAGAGAGAGAGAGAGAGAGAGAGAGAGAGGAGAACAGAGAGAAGAGAGTAGTCGCCCCTCTGCAAGCTCTTGCGTGTTTAGCGAGACACGCCTCTGGCTCCACCCCGCAAGTGCAGAAAAACCCCGCCCTTACTCTCGCGCCTCCATGGAGAGGTCGTTCGGCGATCGATATTGACTGGTGAGGGGGGGGGGGGGGGGCAGGCAGAGAGACAGCGTGCTGACAGCTGCTGAGCTGCGGGGTGATCAGCGCCCACAATGAGCCTGAGTGTTAACAGAGTCTTTAAGGAGCGTGGTGAACGGCCCGGGCGGAGCGCTAGCGACGTCAAGCTTTGGGCCCACAGGTTTGTATGTGTAGGACCAGCGGGCGCTGTTCAATTCAGCCAAGCGAGACCCGCCTGATCAGCCGTCAGTCCTCAACCACCGACCGATTATTAGATATTACCACTGACTGCTTCTGTGCAGGCCAGGGGTTTGGGGTTTGGGGTTGGGGTTGGTTGGGTGGTTGGGCTGGGTGGTGGTGGTGGTGTGGTGGCGGCGGTGGTGGTGGTGTGGTGGTGGTTTGTTTGACTGGGGCGAGTGCGTAGAGGTGATTGTTTTGGTAATTTTTGGAAAAGAAAAAAAAAAGGAGACGACAGAAAAACGAACATGGAGAGATTTGGCTTGGATAGTGATTGGAAAGCCTCCATTCTCTCTCTCTCTCTCTCTGTCTCTCTCTCTCTCTCTCTCTCTGTCTCTCTGTCTCTCTCTCTCTCTCTCTCTCTCTCTCTCTCTCTCTCTCTCTCTCTGCTCTCTCTCTCTGTCTGTCTCTCTCTCTCTCTCTCTCTCTCTCTGTCTTTCTCTCTCTGTCTCTCTGTCTCATTCTCCTGCCTATTCCATTAGGTGTCTGACAGTAAACATTATTTTTACCCTCGAGTGCCTCCCGTCCCTCTTTGTTTTTGTCTCATTGTTCCGAGAAACCTTGACACTACAATTGCGCTGCGTGCACACACCCACACTAACACACACACCACATTGTTTTCCTTAACACACACCCTTTCAATCACACACACACACACACACACACACACACACACACACACACGGGGGCGCGCGCGCGCACGCACTCACTCACACATGCACGCAAGCACGTCTCACACACACAGCACCTTGACCACACAATAGCACACACACACACACACACACACACACACACACACACACACACACACACACACACACACACACACACTTTTCCGGTGCTTATGGGGCCAACAAATCTGCGTTGTTTTACTTCGTTGTGTATTATGATTTGTCGTTCACATACCATCCAAAAATAAAACGGCAGGTAAAGGGATACACACCATCACGGAAAATTGACAAGGCACACACAGAACGAAGGAAATGGGTGTTATATCTGCAAGAATGAACGAAATGAGCACGCAAGTTGTATCTACCGAAATGACCCCTCACACACCACCAGACAAAAATACGTTGAGAGGGCAGCAACAAAAAAAAAAAAGAAAAACAAGGAAAACACACACCACACACACACACACACACACAAACACACACACACACACACACACACACACACAACACACACACACACACACAAAACCAAACAGTTAATATGTTTAGTGCTTGCGGGGTTTGAACTCGCAACTCCTGTCTGCAAACCTTGTGGTTGAATACCGAGTGAACAACAGGCGGCCTTGCTTTTATGGGATTGTTTCCCTCAGTTTCTATGCCGATGTGAAAGCGATTATCCCCCAAAAAGAGTAGTGAGTGTTTTAACCCATTATCTGAACAAGAGGCAGGGAAACATTGTGCACACGTATGCCCGGCTCTCGTTGTCTCTTTCCCTCCGTCTGTCAGTGTTTCTTTTTTGTTCTTGTTCTTGTTCTTGTTCATCATCATCATCATCATCATCATCATCATCATCATCATCTTCTTCTTCTTCTTCTCTTCTTCTTCTTCTTCTTCTCTCTCTTCTTCTCTCTCTCTTCTCGCTCTCTCTCTCTCTCTCTCTCTCTCTCTCTCTCTCTCTCTCTCTCTCTCTCTCTTTCTCCAATAGCCCCCCAACCTCTTCTTCTTTCTTTTCTTCTCTCTCACACTGTCTTTAAAGCCTTTATTAATTTCCGCCCCCCTCCCCCCCCTTCTCTCTCTCTCTCTGTTCAAGATTCCTGGCTTCTTGTCGCATGTATTCATACATAACTTTGTTTTTCTTGTTTTTTTTTTTTTTTTTTGCTTGCTTGTTTTTTTCTGAAACAACCAAAATGAATCACTAACATTTGGATTACCTCACAGGAAATGAGATAGGGAAAAGTGGGAGGAGACGGCGGAGGGAAGGAGAAGGAGAGAGGGTGTGCGGAGGTGGGGATGTGTTGGCGACAGTTTCTGTTTTTGAGGGTGGCCATATATTGGGTTGTTATTCTCACTCTTGATGAGAAGTGTGTTTACCTTAGGACTGAGTTCAAAAACTGAGTCCAAACTGAGATGGCTTTATAGTCTTTTCTTCTTCTTCTTCTTCTTCTTCTTCTTCTTCTTCTTCTTCGATGGTTGGGTTTTACGTCCTCAGTGCAACAGCTTTTAGGGACAAGTTTTTCTTTCGCAGTTTCGTTTGGATGCGTGGTGGAGTTGGTCCGTGTTGTTGTTCGATGGTGGTGGTCGTAATGTTGTCTTCCTTCATTGCAGTTGCTGGTGTTACTTACGTCTTCCTCTCTGGAGTGGGCTAGAACCACGTCGATTTTTCTTCTTCTTTCTTTTCTTCCTCCTTCTTCTCTTCTTCTCTTCTTCTCTCTTCTTCTTCTTCCTTCTCTTCCTCCTCCTCCTCCTCTCCTCCTCCTCCTCCTCCTCCTCCTCCTCCTCCTCCCCTCCTCCTCCTCCTCCTCCCTCTCCTCTTCTTTCCTTCCTCCCCTTCTTCTTCTTCTTCTCTTCTTCTTCTCCTTCCTTCGTTCCTTCCTTCCTTCCTTTCCTTCCTTCCTTCCTCTTCTACTTCTGTTTGAGCAGTGTCGTAAACTATCTCAATTCATATCTAAAGTAAACGATGAAGAATAGGTAATCGAAGAAGGACAGAAAAGGAGAGATGGGGTCAGAATGTGTGCTCTGTCCTCAATAATTATTGACAAACTGTGAAATCTGTCCTGTGTACGGCCAGGCTGTAATAGTCTGTCACTAACATTGGTAGACTGTGAATCTTTAATTGACAGCGCCAGACACTGAAAACTATCTCCCATTCTGCCGGACCATGAAATCGGTCCTCTGTTTTGAGAAACAGTGAAATTTGTCCTCACCACAGTGAGACCATGAAATCTGTCCTGTCTTTTGAGAAACAGTGAAATTTGTGCTCACCACAGTGAGACTATGAACTCTGTCCTGTATTTTGAGAAACAGTGAACTTTGTCCTCACCGCAGTGAGACTATGAACTCTGTCCCCTATATTGTCCCAGACCGTGAACTACGTCCTTTGTTCCGTGAGAGTGTTGTGTTTATACCACACCGTCCTGTCGGAGCGTAACCTTTGCCTCTGTGTACTGCCATTAGAAGCCTTGAAATCTCTGATCTGTTCTGCGATGCTGTGGAACCTGTCATCTGTACTGCCAGGCCGTGAAATCTGTTCCCTGTACAGCCGTACTGTGAAAGCTGTCCTGTGTACTTTCAGTGTGAAATCTGTCCTTTGTACTGTCAGTGTGAAATCTGTCCTGTGTACTTTCAGTGTGGAATCTGTCCCGTGTACTGTCAGTGTGGAATCTGTCCTTTGCACTCTCAGTGTGGAATCTGTCCTGTGTACTGTCAGTGTGAAATCTGTCCTGTGTACTGTCAGTGTGAAATCTGTCCTGTGTACTGTCAGTGTGAAATCTGTCCTGTGTACTGTCAGTGTGGAATCTGTCCTGTGTACTGTCAGTGTGAAATCTGTCCTTTGTACTGTCAGTGTGAAATCTGTCCTGTGTACTGTCAGTGTGAAATCTGTGTCACGTGTACTGTCAGTGTGAAATCTGTCCTTTGTACTGTCAGTGTGAAATCTGTCCTGTGTACTGTCAGTGTGAAATCTGTCCTGTGTACTGTCAGTGTGAAATCTGTCCTTTGTACTGTCAGTGTGGAATCTGTCCTGTGTACTGTCAGTGTGAAATCTGTCCTGTGTACTGTCAGTGTGAAATCTGTCCTTTGCACTGTCAGTGTGGAATCTGTCCTTTGTACTGTCAGTGTGAAATCTGTCCTTTGTACTGTCAATGTGAAATCTGTCCTTTGTACTGTCAATGTGAAATCTGTCCTTTGTACTGTCAGTGTGGAATCTGTCCCTGTGTAACTGTCAATGTGAAATCTGTCCTTTGTACTGTCAATGTGAAATCTGTCCTGTGTACTGTCAGTGTGAGAAATCTGTCCTGTGCACTGTCAGTGTGAAATCTCTCCCGTGTACTGTCAGTGTGAAATCTGTCCACGTGTACTGTCAGTGTGGAATCTGTCCTGTGTACTGTCAGTGAAAAATCTGTCCTTTGCACTGTCAGTGTGGAATCTGTCCTCTTTCCTGTCAGACTGTAAACGTTGTCCTTTGTACTGCCAGATTGTGAAATCTGTTTCGTCAACTCCTCTCTCAGATTGCGACATCTGTCTTAATACTACACGATGCCAGATTGTGTGATCAGTCTTCTATACTATCAGCCTCAGAATCTTTCTTCAGCACTGCCAGGCTGTGAATCTGTGAAATTTTCTTCTGTTAGGGCCGTGCAGGCTGTCCTCCGTGTTTGTC
>JADBJO010002093.1:305165-312665 GCA_016801955.1 Conus betulinus
AGACAGATTTTTCAAATCTGGATATATATATATATATATATATATATATATATATATATATATATATATATATATGTGTGGGCGCGTGAGCACTGTACGTGTGGCACGTGGCCTGTAGTTTTTTTTTTATCTTTTTGGGGCGCGTTCAGGGGGGGACGTGTCAGGGGATGGTGCATTGATAAAGATTCCATTTATGCCTGCAATTGTTTATCATTTCTACTTTAGAGTTCAGAGATGCTAGATGGGGGTTTACATAATATCAGCCCTTTTTTCTGTAGTGCATAGATTGCATTTTTTAGAAATGTTGTTGTATGGTGTTGCTCTTTTTATAATTTTCCATGATATGTTATAATCTATTTTCTTATCTTTAAGCTTCCAAATATATTTGCTTAATTCTGTTTGGTTTTTTATATTTTTCCTGCTTGAAAGACTGTTTGTGGTTTGCATATCTGGTTTTAAAACGGTTTAGCCGTGATCCCTATGTATGTTTCTTTATCACTGTCCGTTGTTACTGTAGCTTGGTACACAATATTATTGTAGAGACATTTATTATTCAGAGGGCACTGGTCCTTTTTTGTGCAATTACAAGATGTCCTTTCGTCACCCTCTTTGGTTGTTGTATGCTTTTTTGGTTTTATTGGAGAATCAATTATATTTTTAAGGTTAGGCATACACGAGTACGATAGCTTGATGATGGGTGTTTTTATTGAATATTTTAGATAGAACATGTTCTTTTGGGAATGATGTTGTAAGGATTCTTAAGAACTCTTTTCCTACGTTAGTTTTTGTTCTTTCCATCATATGGAGGGTTATACCATATAATCTTTCTTTTCCTGTTTTTCTTATTGCTGTTCGTGTTGTTATCTGGGTTGTATTGTAATTTGTAGTTGTAACCACTTTTATACAGCGCCTCTTGGTATTCGGCTGCTGCACTGTTAAATGCTTTCTCATTGCATGACAGTTTAGACAGTCTTTTGTTTATACCATTAGGTATGGGTTTTTAGAATGGAGGGTGGATGGTTACTTTTGATGTCTACGTAGACAGGTGTGTCATTAGGTTTTTTGTATGGTTTGTATGTATGATCCTTGAGGTCTAATGTTATGTCTAAGTAATTTACTATTTTTTTGTTAGCTTCTACTGTAATTTTTAGGTTATGGCTTTGGAAAATTTTACAAAGTTCTTTCTTCTTGTTTTCAATGGTTTTGGGTTTATTGTTTAGCATGGCAAGGCCATCATCATCTCTGTATAGGCCAACCTGTTTACCAAGTATTTTCTGTATATGAGACAACATGAAGAGTCCAACCAATTCACAGGTTTCAGCTCCATCATAAGATCCCATCGTGACATCGAATGTGGAGTTTTTGCTGCTGTTTTTTTTTAATCCAAGTTTCATTGTTGCTATGGATGGAGGGGTTTTCTTGGTGTGGAAAATAATTTCCATCTCAGAATCTGTTATATTTGTGTATTTGTTGGCGAATCTTAAAGCTTTAGTAAGTAATTCCTCATCAATAGAAGGGTAGAAATCCACTATGTCGAAAGTAATGAACATTGTGTTTTTCTGTTTGTTCAATTCTTTAAACCATTGGATAACTTCATAACTATTTTTCCAGAGATTATATTCAGTGTTTGTTTTTATGTCCTCTATTGCTTTTTCCAGGATTTTTTTTTTTACTGATCTTGCCTAGTTCAGATTTTGATGGGTTTATTAGTCTGCAAGTAGGGTTGTTATGGAAGTTAGGTTTGTGGTCTTTAAGGGTTATGAAAGCTTCTTTTATTGCTGTTGTTTCTATCCTATCACCTAAATCCATGTGGTGCACAAGCTCCTTTTCTTTTTTTTGCAGATGTTGTCATATATAGTCTTATCAGCTTTTTTTTTTTTATAATTTTTTCTGAATATTCTTGTTTTAATTCTAATTTTTTTACTAAACGCTCCTCACGTTGAGCACTGTGGCCTAGCAGAATCTAAATTTAAAATGGAGAAAATCAACTTTGGGCAGTCCACAAAAAAAATATACCTCTTTTCTAATCCACAACTCACACTTAAAAAACTCATAGAGCAGACTGAAATATTTGTGCGCAATATGAGATGGAAAGCGTTTTTTTTTCTTTTTGAACCCAGATGCTAAAAAGGAAGATAAAAATACTTATGGTTTTAAGTCATGGAGATCGCCACCTGTAATAGAGGAAATGAAACCTTTTGAAGAAAGCATGAAAAAACTAATAGCTAGTATTGAATTTAGAAAATCATATAATAACTTCCAAACAACATTGAATAATGACATAAAACAAAAAACAAATCCAAAATGACAAAAAAAATATTCATAAAGGCTGACAAGACAAGCAATTTCTATAAATGGAACCTAATGAGTACTCAACTCCTCAACAAGAATATTCAGAAAAATTAAAAAAAGCTGATAAGACTATATATGACAACATCTGCAAAAAAGAAAAGGAGCTTGTGCACCACATGGATTTAGGTGATAGGATAGAAACAACAGCAATAAAAGAAGCTTTCATAACCTTAAAGACCACAAACCTAACTTCCATAACAACCCTACTTGCAGACTAATAAACCCATCAAAATCTGAACTAGGCAAGATCAGTAAAAAAAAAAAATCCTGGAAAAAGCAATAGAGGACATAAAAACAAACACTGAATATAATCTCTGGAAAAATAGTTATGAAGTTATCCAATGGTTTAAAGAATTGAACAAACAGAAAAACACAATGTTCATTACTTTCGACATAGTGGATTTCTACCCTTCTATTGATGAGGAATTACTTACTAAAGCTTTAAGATTCGCCAACAAATACACAAATATAACAGATTCTGAGAGATGGAAATTATTTCCACACCAAGAAAAACCCTCCTCCATAGCAACAATGAAACTTGGGAAAAAAAAAAACAGCAAAAACTCCACATTCGATGTCACGATGGGATCTTATGATGGAGCTGAAACCTGTGAATTGGTTGGACTCTTCATGTTGTCTCATATACAGAAAATACTTGGTAAACAGGTTGCCTATACAGAGATGATGGCCTTGCCATGCTAAACAATAAACCCAAAACCATTGAAAACAAGAAGAAAGAACTTTGTAAAATTTTCCAAAGCCATAACCTAAAAATTACAGTAGAAGCTAAAAAAAAATAGTAAATTACTTAGACATAACATTAGACCTCAAGGATCATACATACAAACCATACAAAAAACCTAATGACACACCTGTCTACGTAGACATCAAAAGTAACCATCCACCCTCCATTCTAAAAACCATACCTAATGGTATAAACAAAAGACTGTCTAAACTGTCATGCAATGAGAAAGCATTTAACAGTGCAGCAGCCGAATACCAAGAGGCGCTGTATAAAAGTGGTTACAACTACAAATTACAATACAACCCAGATAACAACACGAACAGCAATAAGAAAAACAGAAAAAAGAAAGATTATATGGTATAACCCTCCATATGATGGAAGAACAAAAACTAACGTAGGAAAAGAGTTCTTAAGAATCCTTACAACATCATTCCCAAAAGAACATGTTCTATCTAAAATATTCAATAAAAACACCATCAAGCTATCGTACTCGTGTATGCCTAACCTTAAAAATATAATTGATTCTTCCAATAAAACCAAAAGCAATACAACCAAAGAGGGTGACGAAAAGGACATCTTGTAATTGCACAAAAAAGGACCAGTGCCCTCTGAATAATAATGTCTCTACAATAATATTGTGTACCAAGCTACAGTAACAACGGACAGTGATAAAGAAACATACATAGGGATCACGGCTAACCGTTTTAAAACCAGATATGCAAACCACAAACAGTCCTTTCAAGCAGGAAAAAATAAAAAACCAAACAGAATTAAGCAAATATTTGGAAGCTTAAAGATATAAAAAAATAGATTATAACATATCATGGAAAATTATAAAAAGAGCAACACCATACAACAACATTTCTAAAAAATGCAATCTATGCACTACAGAAAAGTGGCTGATATTATGTAAACCCCATCTAGCATCTCTGAACTCTAAAGTAGAAATGATAAACAATTGCAGGCATAAATGGAAATCTTTCAATGCACCATCCCCTGACACGTCCCCCCTGAACGCGCCCCAAAAAGATAAAAAAGTGGCCTTTTAATTCTAATTTTACTATATATATATATATATATATATGTATATATATATATATATATATGTATAGCGATATGTAAGTGAGTTTCCTCCCCATTGGAGATTGTCTCCCCTCGGAGACTATAAGCTTACTGAAGGCTCATTTTGAGAAGCATGTATTATTCCCCACTCACCCACTCAAGCACATACTGTTAGTTAGGCAGAATTATCTACCACTGCAGATATGAATGCTTATCTCCCCCTCCTTCTTCAATCTAAGACATAAGAGCAAGCTTTGTTTTATAACTGAATATCTCTTGCAGTCATTGCAACACCAAGCTGCTCTGTAAGTTGCCGGAATGGTGCTCGGTACCTATCCTTGGAATTTATTAGTTTATTTTTATATATATATATATATATATATATATATATATATATATGTGTGTGTGTGTGTGTGTGTGTGTGTGTGTGTGTGTGTGTCAAGAATTCAATACATTTCATTTGATGACAACGGGACAGATAACACTACCGAATTACCAGAATTTCTGGCAGATAGTTTGGCATGTCTATCTGCCATTTCCTTTATGAATATTTCACAGTGTAAGGGAACCCATAAAAAAATGAATACTCGATCCTGTCATAGTAAGACAATGGAAAAGATCTTTTATCTGAAAGATGATATCATTTCTGTCTCTGTTCCATAGACTGCTGATAGCACACCATGCGGTTTTAAGGTTGACACAAAACAGAATGTTAGAGGTTGTCATCGGTGATCTATGACATAGGTATACTAGAAATGTGCCATTTTACGGTGAAGGACAACTAATAAGAAATTGTGTCAGCGAATCATGATGCATAGATCCAATTCAAAATTTGCATTAAACTGTGGTCGTTACCGTAAATTAATACTGAGCTTATTACCGTAATTAATATTGAGCTTATTGCTTTTGTTTTCCTCTGTTTCGGTCCGAAAGAGCTTGAAATATGGCCACCATATAAAATGAAGTTATGGTCACCTGAAAGCAGATAACTCCGATTCGTGACAACAGAAATCTATGTTTCAATGTATGCAAACACACAAAATAAGGTGCAACGTTACGCCTAAATGGTACACACAAACGAAACAGACGAGTAAATTGTCGACAATATGTCTTCTTCGGATGTTACAATAACAGCTGTAAAATGAACAAAACCATACTCCCAAACAGCTCCCAGCATCAGAAATAGCCAATGAAATGCACAAAACCATACTCGCAAATAGCTGCCAATAACAGAGATAGCAAATTCTTGCTCATTCAGACTGGTAAGTATGGGTCATTATAGCTTATATGCATGGGCAATGGTTTGATTTCGTAGACTACCAGTTTTTTGAAAGATGGCGGCGTAGTAGACGCGGATTGTTGGAATCCAGAAATGATTATCACAATGAACAATCTTATTGCTGAGGGTGTACAAGGGTAATAACATTGTTTTCTGTCACGTGTTCTATTGTCCGATGTCTTAACAGTGTCAAAACGGTCAGAAAATAATCGTTTTTACTAGAAAATATCTGCCTTAACTTTAAAACTACTGTTTCCGCATCACAAGTACAGCGTTTCATTGTTTTGACGGGTTTACAGTATTCAATGGTGATGACCTTTTAAACTACTTTCGCCAGCGATCATAATCACTTCCACTTAATTTTTTTTTTTTCCAGTTGAATTTAACATTTTCGTGAGGCGGAAATTGCGATTTTCACTTTTCTTGATGAGACAACAGCAATTTTGACCTTTTGGGGTAAGTACACTTCCATACTCGGTATATCCAGTCTGTTAACAGTCTTAGGGGTCGGGGGGGGGGGGGGGGGGGGGGGGGGGGGGGGGGGGGGGGGTTCAGCCCCTTCTGATGGGGTGTACTGACCCGCACGAGATCGCTGCTGGTGCGTCGTCATGATGACCTTATGCAAATGGCACGTGCGGCGGAACAGACTGTGGGGAAGGCTCGCTTTGTTGAATGTATGGTGGGGGGTGCGTGGTTTGTCGTTTCATGGCACGTGATGGAGGCATACGGGGATCTAATTATGAGTCGTTGATGATTAAATTTGGAGGGATTTATCTTTTTTCCTCCCATTCCCAAGCCACCGATTCAGTCTTTGCGGCTTGTTTCTTCTTTTTTTTTGTTTTGTTTGTTTATTTTGTTACTTTTTTTTTTTTTTTCTTCTCTCTCCAAATGTTTGGTTTTACCTTTTCGTAGAGCACTAGGCACGTGCCACCGTCTTCGAGAGTTGAACAGTAAGGCCTTATCCTCATCTCACTAATACATGACCAGCATGTCTAACACATGCTCACACACACACACACACACACACACACACACACACACACACACACACGCACGCACGCACGCACGCACGCACGCACGCACGCACGCACGCACACACACGCACAAGCGAGCGCGCACACGCACACACACCCATACACAAACATACACACACGCGTTCAAGGGCACACACACACACACACACACACACACACACACACACACACACACACACACACACACACACACACACACACGTAGACGGATTTATGGCAAAGAGGCTTTCTTTAGTGCTGCAAAATATATTATCAAAAAATGCAAAGCTTAATTTTGCAAGGCATTCAAACGTGCTTTAGTTGTACCTATTCATCCATCATCTGCAGCAACTTTTTTTTTTTTTTTTTTTTTTAGGAAATAGGAATTCTAGCTTTAGATGAATATTGTCAACTTGCACTCGCAAAATATTCCTTACGAGGTGCATTAAGAGAAAGTAAAGATGATGATGAAGTCAGTTTAAGATCTGATAATTTATTTTCCCCCAAAGACCAAACAAGATAGCAGTTATAGTAACTACTTACAAACTCACACGCTGGATATTCTGCAGCGACACCAGTCGATCTGGAAGAAATGGTAAAATTCTATAGTCCCCTAGTTCTTGTCTACCGTGAGAATTCCACGAAGCCAATCTTGACATCCAGTATCCATCTGTTATAGGGAAAAAAAAAAAAAAGACAATTGTTGATATTCTCAGTACGTAGATGATGGATTATATAATAAACAATAAAAACTGATCATTTTAAAATGTATACTGACGGGCCCCTTTTGGATGATCAGGAATTTGAGCAGCATTTATCATTCCATGCTCAAAAGTGGATTTTTTTTTTACATATAGGAAAATAGCACATTCACTTTTGAAACAGAGCTACTGCCATTTTGATTGCTGTATACTCTTTAACTTATTTTCCTCATAATTTGTATCAGACGATCTTTTTGAGGGTTTGATTCAAAGTCCATCTTATAAGTTTTAAGGAAAAAAAAGTGAGTTAAGATCTCATCGTTCAAATCAATCATCTGATACAGTTTC
>JADBJO010002093.1:317665-320165 GCA_016801955.1 Conus betulinus
GCGACTGCCGGACCTGAAAATGAACACTACCCTAGGGGAAAAAGGAGGAAGAGGAATCTGAGAAGTTAACGAGTATGAACTTTACCTCAGACCCCACCCCCCCCCCCCCCCCCCCCCCCCCCCCCCCCCCCCCCCCCCCCCCCCCCCCCCCCCCCCCCCAACAGGTAAGCGGCGAGGTCTTCATCTACCTATCGGAAAGAAGTCAGCAGAATTGGACGAATATCATTCAAATGATAAGTCGGGCAAATATGAGTTAATGGGTGTGTTGGCGAATGGTTATTACTACCATACTTTAAGTTTTGGACGGGTGTATGGCCATTTCGTTTAAACTGTACAGACTGGTGACTCATTAAGACTTTTCTTCAGATAAGTTTCTATTACTTGCATAATGCAACCACTCAGTTTGAGTAAGGAGCTATCAGAAAAAATAAATCCATCGTAACTTTGTCGTCTGATATGGATAAAGATTGATCACTGACAAAGATACAGCACAGGAGAGGACCTAACACCCTACCCTGTGGGAATCATGTATAGCTGGTAGAGGAATTTGCCACAGGAAAACAAACACTGAGTTCCGTCATTTAAATGTGATTGGAATAATGATATTGTCCAAGAATGGTTCAACTAGACAGTTTCTTGAAAAAAGAATGGAATGATTAACAAATTCAAAGGCCTTTCTGAAGTCACGAAAAACAACTTCTGTCACTTGTGACCGATTCATACTCAAAAATATATGAGCCACACATTAGTAATATTGATATGTGGCAAAAGTGACCGGATTAGATTCCAGATTGGAGTGGGTGAAAGAGTACATTTTTCCACATTAACAGAGATACGTGTTTTTGTATATTTCTTTTTCGAGATGATTGGATAAAACTGAAAATAAGGACAAGTTTTGATTAATGAATTATGTATGTATGTATGTATGTATGTTAGCAACCTAACGGTAAAAGACAGAGTCAATTTGAGTGGAAAAAAAAAAAAAACAGATACACTATCAGGACACCTTAATGTTTATTCTTTAACTTTGCTGTGAGCGTTCTTGCTTCGTGTACAGAGAGAGAGAGAGAGAGAGAGAGAGAGAGAGAGAGAGAGAGAGAGAGAGAGCACATGTACGTGCCTTCCCCCTCCCCTTTTCCTCCCTCCCGGTCCCTTCTTCACCATCCCATCCCTTCCTTTCTCTCTGGCCTTCGCTTTGACTAGACTTTCCTTTGTTTTGGGAATGATGGGACAGATTGAATTCCACGCCGACTTCTATTTATAAGTCAGAGCAGTCACGTTGTTCTATTTTCATCCGGGCCCTTTCCTGGCCGGGGACGCTCACCGGTATCGATGGCTTCATATATTATGCAAAGAGAAACAGTCCTGTCCTTCTGTCCGTTTTGGGGGGAGAAATCAACCCTTGGGGGGTTTGGGGCAGGGACAGGAGGAGGGGCAGGGAGGATGTGGGATGGAGAGGGAGGTGTCGATGGAAATAGGGTGGGGACGAAGGGGTGGGGTAAGATGAATTCACATTAATGAACAAGACACTTTTTCGTTTTTCGTTTCAAACCAGATTTAGAATTTTGGTCGCGTCGATGGCCTTGTGTGTGTGTGTGTGTGTGTGTGTGTGTGCAACGCTTGTGGAATAAAAAAAAATTGCTGTTCAGGGATTCATGTGAATTCTGTGACAGCTGTTGCCCGCTGGTCCTGGTAACCTCTGCTCTGGAGGATCTTTTAAGCATTTACTGCACTCAGTAGAGAAGATTTGCATTAGCATTTCCCTGCCCGCGAAGTCGGGCCTATCTTTTTAACAGTTATGTTACTACGAGGACGGGTTTTAGAGCTTGCATCACCCTTTGTTTTCGCAGATATCTGTTGTAATGTTGAAGGATACACTTCAGTGCAGAAAATAGGGGGCGACTACTGGACCCTAGGAGAAGGAGGAGGTACGTTGAGCTATTCAAGGATTCACTTGCAAAGTCGAAGAAAGAAAGGTGAGGGGTACGGATGTGATCAGGGAGGGGGGAGAGTGTGTGAGAAAAGTGTGTGTGCTGTGTTGGAGCACGATTATAGTAACATCCCCCCCCCCCCTTGTTTTTTTTCCATGTTTCCTCTGTTGTTCTCACCGCAAGTTGGGGTGGGACGGGGGAAGGGGGAAGGGAGTTTAAAAGGGAACTACTTCAACATTGATACGAACACGAGAAATGTTGTCTCAAAGGGAGATGAAATCTTTGAAATTATGTTAGTTTCAAAGCGAAGCGACTGATTGCTGAAACTGAAGCAAATTGAAAAAGAAAGGTTATTAGTTCCGCATGACAATCCAGACAAACAGATCACGGGACGAAGTATGTTCAGCCATTATGCTTGTCCCTACGCACCGAATATAGTACAGTCCTCTGGTTGACAGGACGGGGCTTACATCAAAATGCCACGGATTGTGCTGGCCAGTCTGGTGACGTTACATTTTTGATCCATGGGCACAATAAGAACTAAACTTAATTCGAAAAGATTTCCCTTT
>JADBJO010002093.1:330165-337665 GCA_016801955.1 Conus betulinus
GATTAACATCCTCAAGGTTTTAGTTTCAAGGTGAGGCGACTGCAAGCGGAAAATTGAGACAAACTTAGAAGAAGATCCAACCAGATTAACATCCTCAAGGTTATCTTCAAAATGAAACAAACTTTACAGGAAAATCACTGCTCCAGCGAACGAAGGAAACAAAGAAATCACAAGCCAAAACACAACACGTTTCGACTTCTTTGCTTTTCTTCAGGCGAGACAAACAACATTCAAGACAACGAAAACGAGGAACGAACAACCACTTACCTTCTCAAATTGGGCGCAAAATGGATGCGCACAGTAGAGACTCCACATCCAAAAGTAAATACATTATTATGCAAACTATTTTCATTTTGCGTCCAGTTTGTTGACAACCTCAAGCTGTGGTCGGGTATTCGGGAAAACAAAATCTAATAGAAATTGTTGTATGACATGAAAAGGTTCACACACGTACATACCCACCCACCCCCAACCACACACACACACACACACACACACACACACACACAGAGAGAGAGAGAGGAGAGAGAGAGAGAGAGAGAGAGAGAGAGAGACGAGAGAAAGCAGCGCGAGAGAGAGAGACAGACAGAGAGACAGCGAGAGGACAGACAGGAGTAGACAGAAAGAATCTGCAGATATGACTTCTAGATGTCGAGCTGGTCTGTGCATTAAGAACACAGTGACAGAAGGGCTTTCAATAGTGCCATGCTATAATTATCTTTCTAGATGTCGAGTCTGGTCTGTGCATTAAGAACACAGTGACAGAATTTCAATAGTGCCCGAGCTTTATTTCGAGGAGACTCTTTTTTCTTTTTTTTTTTTTTTTTTTTTTTTTAAATCGCTGCGTAACTATGACAGGCGTGAGATGAAAAGGTCCTAACACTCGCCTGCAGAACTGATGACGACGTGAATGTGACCCATTCCCCCGAGGTCAGCTTTTTACGCTTTGAAAACCCTCTCTGTCCACCCAAGCAGTAAACAGGTACTTGATTCAGTACACTCGAACTACCAGCCCACGGTTCTCTCTGGGCCCTAATCGAGTGTGTTTACCCACCGGGCCACCTTTTGAGATCCCACAATGGCCGGGGCGGAAAAGCACTGAGCATATATGCTTATGTTTTTGAGGCCTTGTGGGACTATCAGAAAAAACACAAAAAGGCCGAGACTGGAAAAGCAGCGGATATGCTTTTTGTGTTTGGTGGACCCTGTTGGACCAAGTGACCCGCGAAATGGACATCCAGTGACGTTATTGTGGCTGGCATTAAGAGTATCGTTTTGAGCGACATGACCCAAATGACCAGACCGAGACGGATCCGGTTCCGAAGGTGGGCGGGGGTGTTTGGGGGTGTGTCAGGGGGATTATCTCACAGAGAAGGTGGGCCCAGGCTCGCTTTCAGCCTGGCAAAAGGTGGACAAGCTACAGTCAAATCCCCCTTAAACCACGCTACCGTTTTTCGCCCTAAGCCTGACAAATTGATACAATAATACGTGGACAATGGACACTGGAAGACTGGGGGAGAGAGGAACTGACAACAGATTTTTGTTTGAAGATAATTGGATTCTGACGGGGGCTGGTAGAGAAAGAGAAGGGCGGGGGTGAAGGGAGAGAGGCGGAGTCGGGAGGGGTGAGCGGGGGAGAGAGAGAGAGAGAGAGAGAGAGAGAGAGAGAGAGAGAGAGAGAGAGAGAGAGAGAGAGAGAACGAACGAACAAAATTTATTGCTAGTAAGCTGTACAACCCATTTAGCAAATCGACGCGATGCACATTGACAAAACGCGACAGTCTCATTGACATGGACACCATAGTAATGCTTTTTTGTTTTTCACATTCCATGACAAAGTCGTGAACGACAAAAAATGTCTCCGATACGTGTGCATGATCCGGTCAGTGGAGGGCAGTCATCCCAGGTCAAACTGGATCAGGCCGAGGAGTACGTGCAACCGCCGTAGAGCAAGTGCTAGAGTCCCTGCGTGCTGTGTGTGTTGGCACGTCTTCCTTTCCACAGGTGGGATAATTTGACACGTTCTTCCGATGACATGTTTCTATGTTCCTGCTACGTACCAAAAACACACAGTCGTCTTCTGAACACGGATCACAGGAGTACTCTACAACAATGTCATCCGACTCGCACATCAACACTCCCACACCATCTGCCTGATGAAGCACGAACTCTCTGAATGCCAAATTTCTGTTCTTGTCTCTCAAACCGTTTGTCAGTCAAGGTGGCAACATAATCTTTCACCACTCCCGTATCAAACCTTGCCACTGTTCGGTCTATTGAATGCTCAAGCCTGTGTCGGTGACAGAGTGCTGGATTTCCTGACTAATGATGTCACACTCAGACTGCCATGGGCACAAAGGTAGAACATCGTCTTGAACATCAGACGTGTCAGATTCGCTGTCGATGTGTGCAGGCTTGATGTGTCTTTTAGTGGCATCCAGTGTAGTGCATTGTGTTACTGCGATCTTCCAATTGCATGTCGAAAAAAGCCAGTTCATTCGCTCCACAAGTGGTTTCATTATCAGCACCAATCTGTTCAAGTCGTTTTTTTTTTTTTTTTTTTTGTTTTTTTTTTGTTGTTTTTTTTTTTTCTTGCTGTGCTCTTTTTTGATCACGTCGAACCTGGCTGGGCGGATTCTTTCTATAATATTGAACTGGCGTTTCCCGATTCAAGACAGGATCCGCTATTGTTGTTGTGAGCGGGACGGCTGGCTTCAGTCGCAGGGACGACGACGGTGTTTGCTGCCTTCACCGGCAATGTTCCAGCTTGACACTGCGTTGTCGGCCACTAGGGCGTTAAGGGCTGTCTCCACAGTCGCTGGAAGTCCAGTACCTGGCATTTTCACAGAAGAAATCGAAGATACTTTTAGCAGCTTAGACAAATGGCGCCCTGTCGCTTCGTGTCAAACCACGTGACCCCCCGAGAGAGAGAGAGAGAGAGAGAGAGAGAGAGAGAGAGAGAGAGAGGACACAGAAAAGCAGCGAAACTGGAGGTACTAAGACCCTTCAGCCGAATGTGTATCGTCTAAAACTGAGGTGTATTTCCGGAAAGTCTCATGGTACGGGAATGCCAACAGCTTGAATGCAAAACAGCAACGCTGTTCATTCTGCTGTTGGTGATGGTGGTGGTGGTGGTGGTGCTGCTGCTGCTAGTGATTTCGCAGGCCCAGAGTCCAGTAATATATCCAAACAGTTCGTGGCGGTAGTAGTGAGGATGAGTATCCTTCGCTGCCAAAGAACGATACAGCGTCAACGCACTGCCCTTGAAAAGAGACGCAATATACAATAGCCACTTATCTTTGGGCCAATCACAAGTAGCAGCATGACTCTCAAATCTAAACAAAAATGCATCAATCTCATCTTTGTTTTCATCAAAGACAGGCATCTCGGGGATATAAGGAGAACGACCAGAAATAGGTTTCGCATCACCAGAACCCTGCGCAGAACCATTGTCTGTTACACCAAAAGCTTTTAATTTGTCCATTTCAAACTGAAATTTCTCACTCTGTAACTCAAAATCCCTATCTGCCTTTTCATTTTCTAACTCTAGAGATTGGGATTGGGGAAGGGATGCTGTGGGTGAAGTGGGAAGACAGAGTACTGAAACGCATGCATAAGGTGCCAAAGTCTTTTTTTGTTGTTGTTTGTTTTTTCCTCTTTATGTCTATCATTTTGAATATCTGTCAAAGAGGATATTTCGACATGGCAGTGGGTGGGGCCTATCCCTTGTTGCCTTTGGTCCTTTTACATCCACGAAGCTCATCTTATCACGGGACTTCGGTTTATTGTGTAATCCAAAAGACTTCTACCTCTCTCTCCTTCTTCTTCTTCTTCTGCGTACGCAGGCTGATGCTTCTGCAGACACTCCCTATATGGACAGACAAGTATTAATCCCATCTACCCAACAAAGGGAGTGGAGTTTTGTGTATATGACCTTTTTTTTTTTATCCCGCCATTAAGGCAGCCATACTCCCATCTTCGAGGAAACTTCTAGCTCTCAAAAAGGCAAATACTCCCCTCTCCACCCACCCCCCCCCCCCCCCCCCCACTTCTCACCTTTCCTTCATACAAAGGAGGTCTCTCTTAAATTTTCTCGCCACTTTTGCCCCCACATCTATTCTGCTCCCTCCTCCTGCTTCGATACTAAGTAATGGACTCAGTGTTTTCTGGCTTCCCTCAGGCAGTTCGTTGTCTTTTTGTCCACTTGCCTACTTCCACCAAGACCCAAATAGTTTCCAGTTCCTTCGTTTGTACAACCAAAATAGTCTGTAGATGAAGTGTCTTTTCTTTTTGCTTTGGCATGTTATATAATGCAGTAAATATCTAAGATGATGAACTGTATTTTGGATTGTTTTCTCTTAAGGAAACGAAAAATAAAAGAGAACAACAATTAACAACAGAACTTCCCTAAACAGCATTTTAAACTTGATATCATTGAAAACTTTTTTCCTGCACGAGTTGTATGTTTAAGCGAATCCCGTGAATCACAAGTAGGGTTGTGCCGCCATCTTTGCTGATTCAGATCTAATAAACAAGACCTAGGCTTTCCTGTGTGTTAAGCAAACGACCCAAAGCAGATAAAGTTACAATGGAGGAAATCTTAACCCTTCAATGGCAGACACAAACACATGCTCCCCAGCTCGATCCGTCTTTTCAGAAATCGAGAGGAACAATCAAGCAATGGACGAAACAAGGAGACGGGAAGGTCCTTGCTTTCCAATCACTGTTTGGAAGGAAGGCATGACGGGCAACTATTTACAAACCAGTTGGACAAATCAATAATGAAAAAGATGGAAGAGAATGTTGGACCACCAATCACCATTCTGCATGTAATACTTCACACATCAGGAGGAAAACAAAACAAAACAAAAAATAAAGAAAAAAAAAAAAAAAAAAAGAAGCACCACCTGAAATCAAACTCACCGAATCTAAAATGGTCACCTCGGATTCCGACTCACGGACTGTTCCTGCCCTGTCGATCAAAATCAGTGGGACTGCCGCTGGCCGCGAGGGCGTATCAACTGCTTTGCTCTATGCGACGTTATCGAAACGGTATGGGGTGGTAGAGGGTGGCAGTTTGTCAAGAAGCCAGATCGGTTACCGCTGAAAGGATGGCGTCCACAAACAGGCACACGCACCAGCCGGCATGCCGAGGGCTACAGATCGGTAGTAGCGGAGGGCCCGGAAAGTCGACACCGTGCACTTGGGGGCTGTGTCCACAAAGGGGTTGACGGCCTGAGAGCCGCTGAGCAGCGCGCGTGAAAGAAAAGTGAGGCAATAAGAGGGAAGGGAGAAGGGGGGGGGGGGGGGGGGGGGGTGGGGGGTGGGGGTGGGGGTTGGGGAGTGTATGATTGGTTTGAGGGTCGAAACGTCTTTACCTCAGAATCGTTCATTGTGTTTTGTTTCTGTTTATTTGTTGTTGTTGTTGTTGTTGACTGTTTGCTTTTGGAGAAGGGAGGGGGCAGAAAGGGGCTGTCTACCTTTCAGGGAAGGAAACAGATGATGATAGCCACAACGAAGTCATGAATAAAGCCTATGCTGCTCATGACTCTGTGGTCCAGAGTCCACTTACATCCAAACAGGTGGTGGGGATGATGATAAGAAATACTCATTCCTGTTAACAAAAAATCATCTGCGTTTTTTGTGTTTACCAATTAAACCAGATTTCCCCACAGAATTTTACTCACAGGTAACATTGCTACAACAGATCTGAGTGTGTGATCTTCTTTGGCCGCTGGTCCACCCTGGAACCTTGATCTCCGTCTGTTGAGTTCTGAAGTGTGCTGGCAGCTCATCATCATATGAATTAAAACTCTAAATATCATCCAAGGAGCGCGCACGTAGTGTGTGTGTGTGTGTGTGTGTGTGTGTGTGTGTGTGTGTGTGTGTGTGTGCGAGTGTGTGAGTGTGTGTGTGTGTGTGTATGTGTGTGTGTGTGTGTGTATGTGTGTGTGTGTGTATGTGTGTGTGTGCATGCATGTGTGTGTGTTGTGTGCATGTGTGTGTGTGTGTGTGTGTGAGAGAGAGAGAGAGAGAGAGAGAGAGAGAGAGAGCAAGAGGGTGCGGGCGTGTGTGTGTGTGCATGTGTGTGCGTGCATGCATGTGTGTGTGTGTGTGTGTGTGTGTGTGTGTGTGTGTGTGTGTGTGTGTGTGTTTATATGTGTGTGTGCATGCATGTGTGTGTGTGCGTGTGTGTGTGTGTGTGTGTGTGTGTGCGTGCGTGTGTGTGTGTGTGTGTGTGTGTGTGTGTGTGTGTGTGTGTGTGTGTTTACCTAGAAGTGGGAGTGGAGGTGATGGTTGGTAATGGTGAGGAGAGGCTGTAGATAAGATGGGCACTATATCCATTGTACCATTTTTGTTCTCCTTCTGTATGTGTGGGTTTGTAAATGTATCGACGTGGATCTTTCTACATGACTCTACCTGGGCCACTCCCTCGTTGCTTGTATTCTTTTACATCCACTAAACTCACCTGATCATGAGACTTTGGTTTATTGCCTCTGCCTCATCTAAAAGAGCGTAGGACTCAAAACAGGAATACCCCTTTAGTCTACTCCCCCATCATTTCCCACCATTTTTTTCCCACTGAAAGACGTTCCACATGAATTTTCTCCCCCTACTGCTTCTTCTTTCTTTCCCCTCTGCTTTGATACCCAGTCATGGACCCAGTATTTTCCCAACTTCCATGTCGAATTTCGTTGGCTTTTAGTCCACTTTTCCACCTCCCTCAGAGGCCAAATATGTCTAGTTCCTTCGTTGCACTATAGAAATAGTGTCTGGATGAAATTTCTGTTTTTCCCATCTCTGGCTTTTGGCATCTTGTTCATTGCAATTAATCTCTAAGATGATCACTATATCTTTGATCGTTCTCCCTTAAAAGAAATGAAATATTAAACAGAAAAAACGAAGAACCACATAACTTTCCTAAACAGCACTTTCTACTTGACATAATTGGAAACCTTTTTGTGCATGTGTTGTGTGTAGTGGTGAGGGGTGTGTTGGTGTATTCAGTCAGTGAATCACAAGTAAGGGAGCACCGCCATCTTTTCTGATTTGGATCTATATAAACGTGACTCGGATTTTCCTGTGTCTTGAGTGTGTGTGTCAAGGCAGATAAAGTTACAAAGGCGGAAAATCTGTACCCTTAAAGGGCAGAAACATAAACACACACACACCACACACACACCCATAGTTTGAGCGCGATCTCTCTTTTCCCGAAATTGAAAGCTAGAATCAAGAAATGGACGAAAGAAGGAGACTGGAAGTTCCCTGTTTTCAATTCATTGTTTGGGGAGGGGGGGGGGGAGGGGCTTTTCTTTACAAACCAATCAGTCGAATCACAATAAGAATGATGAACGAGAATGTTGGATGACCAATCACCAATCTGCATGTAATACTTCACACATTGGAACAAAAAAGAAAACACACACACACACACACACACACACACACACCACTAGCTGAAGTCAAACTCACACAACCCTAAAATGGTCGCGTCGGATT
>JADBJO010002094.1:0-5000 GCA_016801955.1 Conus betulinus
ATCTCATCCTCCTCCTCCTATCCTTCCCGCTTTCACTCCTACCATCATCACTTCCTTTCCCTCCTCATCCTCCTCCTCCTTATTCTTTCGTTCTTCTTCTTCTTCTTCTTATTCTTCTTTCTTTGCTTCTTCTTGCTGTGTGTTGATCGTTGTTGAAGTTGTTGCTTGTTCTTCTTTTCTTCTTCTTCTTCTTCTTCTTTCTTCTTTATTTTATATTATTAGTATTATTATTATGATTGTTATTATTATTATTTTTATTATTATTATTGTTGTTGTTGTTGTTGTTGTTCTTGTTGTTGTTATCATATATTATTATTATTATTATTATTATTATTATTATATATTGATTGTTATGATTATATTATAACTATTATGATATTAATGTTATTATTATAATGACGATGATGATGGTGATGATCATGATGATGATGATTACTAATTGTTGTTACTATCAGCAGCAGCAGCAGCAGCATCACTATTGTTGTGGTTGTTGTACTTTTTTTTCTTGTTTTTGTTTGTAAAAGTATACCATTAAAAACTATTCTCTAGCTCATCTCCTTCCTCTCTTAGTATCATTGTTAAGATCATAATTATTGCAATCACTATCATCAGCATTGTGAGCACTACTATTGTATGATTATACTACCATTATCATTATCATCATTGGTAGTAGTAGTAGTAGTAGTAGTAGTAGTAGTAGTAGTAGTAGTAGTAGTAGTAGTAGTAGTAGTAGTAGAAGTAGTAGTAGTAGTAGTAGTAGTAGTTCTTTACTCATCATTGTCATTACTTTAAGACTGTATTGTCTTCCATTCGGTCTCGTTGCCATTCTGTGTCTTTCTGCACCTCGTCAAAGACATACGTCATTGTCTCTTTGTCCTTCGTGTTTCATTGTCTTGAAAGTTATTTGTCTTGCATGAAGAAGAGCAAGTAGGTCAAAACGCATGCTTGTTTTGTAATTCTTTTTGTACTCTCAGTTCTTATAGAACATGTAGTACTCTAGAATCGGAACGAAGAAATGCTCTGTGTGTGTGTGTGTGTGTGTGTGTGTGTGTGTGTGTGTGTGTGTGTGTGTGTGTGTGTGTGTGTGTGTGTGTGTGTGTGTGTGTGTGTGTCCGTCCGTCCGTGGTCAAAATGTGTTCCACTCGCTCCAGACAAAACTACTAGGCCGATCTTTCTGAAAATTTGTAGGTATGTCCATTATGGGCCAAAGATGATACCCGATGTGTTATTTTACCGTTATAGCCGTTACTGACGGCTGTAACGGCCTGTAACGGGTTTTTCTTCTTCATGGCAATATCCCAGAAATTACTTGGCCGATCTTTGTGAAAATTACCAGGTATGTTCATATGGGTCACGGATGATGTCCAATGTTTTAGTTTACCGTTATAGCCATTACTAACGGCTATAATGGCCTGTAAAAGTTTTTCTTTTTCATGGAATATCTCAGAAAGTACTTGGCCGATCTTTGTAAAAATTAGCAGGTATCTTCATGGTGACGGATGATGCCCGATCGGTTTTTCTTTTAATGGAATATCTCAGAAAATACGTGGCTGATCTTTTTTGAAACTTTGCAGGTATGTTCATTATGGGTCCCGGATGACGCTCGATGTTTTAGTTTACCGTTATAGCCGTTACTAACGGCTGTAACAGCTCCTAACGGTTTTTTTTTTTATGGAATATCTCAGAAAGTACTTGGCTGATCTTTCTAAAAATTTGTAGGTATGTTCATTATGGGTTCCATGTGATGCCCAATGTGTTGGTGTTACCGTTATAGCCATTACTAATGGCCCATAATGATTTTTTTCTTTATGGAAAATCTCAAAGTACTTGGTCGATCTTTCTGAAAATTTGTAAGTATGTTCATTATAGGTCACAGACGATGGCCGATGTTTACTAGAATAGCCATTACCAACGGTTACACCAGCCCAAGACGGTTTTTTTCCTCTTTATGGAATATCTCACGCTTATTCAGGATAAACTGGAGTACGTTTATATGCTTTGCATCTTTTTTTGTTTGTTTGTTTGTTTTGTTTTGTTTTGTTTGTTTGTTTGTTTTTTTACCTTTGTTTTTTACCTTTGGCGGCGCAGTATTTTTTGTCCTTGTAGTTGTCTTTGGGTTGTTGCCCCCTAGATTTTTGTCTAGACATGAAGGCGTACAAAACTAGCTCTGTCTCCGTACCGTGACACATGGACTGGCTGATTTTCATACGCTAACACTAACTTCGTTTCCAAGCTGAACACTTCTTCAGCTGGCAGTCTCATAGCGACTTGGACACTGATTTGACGACGGGGGTGGAGCTTGCGCTAACTTTATTTTTTGCCTTTCCTGATTCGATCAGTCATCTGAAGCTGTGATGATTATTCTGCTGCCAAATGCTGTTTGTGTATGCAAATCTAATCACGTGGGTGGAAAGGCTGTGAAAAAAAAGCAAGTTAGACCCTTCTGTTTTTCTCTCCGTGCCAGTGCGCGCGCAACACACACACACACACACACACACACACACACACACATACACACACACACGCACACACATACACGCAAGCACACACACACGAACAGCAAGCCACACACACACACACACACACACACACACACACACACACACACACACACACACACACACACACACACACACACACACACACATACACACACACACATACGCGCAACACACACACACACACACCACACACACACACACACACACACACACACACACAAGACACACAGAGAGAGGACACGCGCGCGCGCGCGCGGAGAGAGAGGAGGAGAGAGAGAGAGAGAGAGCAACAATCCCGGTTGCTGCTCAGCAGGTTTATTCCCTATGCAGTTGATATCATCTTCAATACAAACAGGAATTCTTATCATCTTTGAGCGAGTGAGGTTTAAAAGGAAACCTTCAACATAAACAAGATTCATGTTGTCTTGTGGGGAAGACGTTTGACAAGAAAATCTATGCACACACGGTTCGCGTCGTCGTAAAGAAAGAGAGTTTCGACAGTTGTAGTTCAATCTGTATTCGCCGAATAAATCATCTCGTATGTAGATGACTGGAAAATTTCAGACATTTTAATAATATAGATTATCCACGTGGTCCTTAGGGGAGAGAAGCTTCAAAAGAAGAAAACCAGTTTACCGGAAGTTCACGACAGAGAGGAGAGAGAGAGAGAGAGAGAAGAGGAGAGAGAGAGAGAGAGAGAGAGAGAGAGAATATGTGTGTTTTGCACGCGAAGTGCGAGCGCGCATGTGTGTGTCTGTGTGTGTGTGGTGTGTGTGTGTGTGTGTTGTGTGTGTGTGTGTGTGTGTGTGTGTGTGTGTTGTGTGTTCGTTCATTCGCTCTTTAATTTAACGTCTATCCACCTAACAGTGATCTTAGACAGTATGTAAGTGTATGTGTGTGTGTGTGTGCTGTGTGTGTGTGTGTGTGTGTGTGTGTGTGTGTGTGTGTGTGTGTGTGTGTGTGATGTGATGTTTTTGGTGTATGCATGCAAACGGTTGGTGTTGATTTGGGGCGTACGTAGGTATGTATAATAATGCAATTAGGCCTAGATTTTTAAAAAAAAAGTAAAAAAAAAGAAAAAAAGAAAAGAAAAGAAAAAGAAAGAATAGAAAAGAAAAAGAAAAAAAACACCACCTAACTGGATCCAAAACTTTCAAAGAAACACTAAATAAGCAACTAACACCAAGACTAAGAAAAATAACATAGACGTTAAAGTAAATGTCCAACTGGGCTCTTGATCAGTCCTTGAACAACTTCAAAAAATGTTCGATTCGTCAGAGATGACGTCTTCAAAGACTGACATCGACGGTTCAGTGTTCAACAAACAAATGTGTGTGTGTGGTGTTGTGTGTGTGTGTGTGTGTGTGTGTGTGTGTGTGTGTGTGTGTGTGTGTGTGTGCCCGCGCACGCGCGCGTGCATGCATGCATGTGTTGTGTGTGTGTGTGTGTGTGTGTGTGTGTGTGTGTGTGTGTGTGTGTGTGTGTGTGTGTGTGAGTGTGTGTGCACCAGTTTGCATTTGCGTGTGTGTGGCTTTTTCAAATTTGTTTCGCATCCACTCCGTTGGTACCTTGTCAGAAGGCGTTCTAAATGAAAATTAATTGTATGGATTAAAAATCTCTCTCTCTCTCTCTCTCTCTCTCTCTCTCTCTCTCTCTCTCTCTCTCTCTCTCCTCTCTCTCTCTCTCTCTCTCTCTCTCTCTCTCTCTCGTTTAATGCTCCAAGAAAAATTAAACTAGATTGACACAAAAAAACAATTAAACAAAATACACTTTAAAATCTAATTACTGATTGAGTTTGGGGTATTTCTTAGTTTATGTGTTTCCTGTCAAGTAAGTTTAAATGTCTTTGAGCATTATTTGATTGTGCCCAGAAAGTCTTGTAATTAAACAAGAAGACACCAAGGGAAAAATGCACAGCTTCCTCCTAGATGATGAAAGAAATGAACTGACATTTGAGCTGGCTGTTTACTGAAAGTGGTGACAAAGCGAAACCTGTTTCTCCTTGGTTGCAACAACAGATTGACGCATATCCAAGATTTTTGTCACACATGCGCAACGATCTACCGTACTTATGGAATGGCATAGATCGACACATGTATTTATAGGTAGAAGAATAAAAAGAGACATGGATGCAAAAGAAAGAGAACATCTCAGCCTCTGGTTTATCTTCTTTCCGCTTATAATTCGCTTTATTTTCAATACAAATACTATCCAGTTTGACTTTAAGGGAGGAAGGTTTGGCAGGAAATCTTTAATACAAACACGATCTATGCTGTCTTTAGAGAAGTGAGGTTTTAACAGAACTCATCTGTACAAAGATAATCTAAGCTGCCTTTCAGGAAGAGAGAGTTGATAGGAAATGTCGATGTAAGTACAATCCAAGCTGTCTTTTGAAGGAGAGAGGTTTTTTTTTTTTAAACAGAAATCTTCATTACAAATAAGATAGACGTTTTCTTCAAAATAAAAAGAGATAGGTCTGAACGAAAATTTTTTGATCCA
>JADBJO010002094.1:15000-20000 GCA_016801955.1 Conus betulinus
TGCCTCTCAGCTAGGTTCCAGAGACTCATACGGTCGGATTTCTTTCAGCTCAAAAACAACCCTCTCTGTCATCACGTGGGAAATAGGAACACGATTCAGCTCAGGGAAGTTAAAGGCGGCGGAAAAAGAAGGATGTGTTCTCTCTTCCATCGCACTGTGCCACAGAGACGATAAGCCTCTAACAATTCACTGACGAAAAGCCTCTAACAATTCACTGACGATCAGCCTCTAACAATTCACTGACGATAAGCCTCTAACAATTCACTGATGATGAGCCTCTAACAATTCACTGATGATGAGCCTCTAACAATTCACTGATGATGAGCCTCTAGCAATTCACTGACGACAAGCCTCTAACAATTCACTGACGACAAGCCTCTAAACAATTCACTGATGACAAGCCTCTAACAATTCACTGACGACAAGCCTCTAACAATTCACTGACGATAAGCCTTAACAATTCACTGCTGCCTCTCCAGCCATTAGGCTATATGACCATAATCTTAAACTATCGGCGGCACACTCGTTTCTCATCAAATAAGTCTCCTACCGTAAAGGTCAAAGAGAATTTTTCGCTTTTTTTTTTCTTTTGATTATGTAGGCATTCTTTTTGTTTTAGCCCAGTAACACATAATCAAGAAGAGTAGCAATATTTATTAATAGCTTTGAGTTCAAGATAAGGAGGGTTTGTTTGCAAGCGTAAACTGAAAGTAGAACACAATATGACCTCCTGCCCTCAAATGCAAACCTGGTAAAGTGGGGAAAAACAGACGATCCTTCATGCCCCCTCTGCAATGAAGAACAAACAGTGGAGCATGTCCTAAGCTCATGTAAAGTAGCCCTGGCTCAAGGAAGGTACACATGGAGGCACAACCAAGTGCTCAAAGAGATTGTACAAGTAGTCTGGGCTAGTACCAACACCACAAAGGGAAAATCAGGACTCCAAAAGCACCCGCAACATTCTTCACGGCAGGGCAGGAGGCAGCGAATCATGGCCAAGAACAACAGTGCCACTCGGAACATGCAGGCCGAGTCTGCTGGACAGGGCAGATGACTGGGAATGCACTGCAGACCTCCCAGAGTGGAAGAGTCACCCAGAGATCATCAGCAAGAGTGGCATGAGACCAGACATAGTAGTCCACTCTCAGTCAACCAAGCAGCTGATCATGATCGAGCTCACGGTGCCATATGAGAACAGAATGGAGGCAGCTCTAATCTACAAGACTGAAAAGTATGCTGATCTGGCAAACAGCCTGAGGAGAGAAGGCTATCAGGTCAAAGTCCTCACTGCAGAAATTGGAGCTAGGGGATTTGTAGGAACGTCTGCATATAGCCTCATGAAACCGCTCTCAGTTTGCAGGGAGGAAAAAACCAGAGCCCTGAAAGCAATGGCAGAAGAAGCGGCAGAGAGGTGTTCAAGCTGGATCTGGTCAAGGAGGGAAACAAAAGTGAACTTCATAAAGGCTTAACTTTCCTACAAATATCAGGTGTCCCAGTGGCTCAGTGGTTAGTGCGCGCGAGTCATTAAGTGGAAAATGAGCATGTCCAGAGGGACATGGGTTCGAATCCCAGCCATGGCTCGTCCCAAGATGGGGAAAAAAAGGGGCAGCAGCAGAGGGACATCCGGGAGTCATGAACCGGGTGTGGCCCAACCCCCCTAGAGTGTCAGGAGATAAGGGCCGAAACACTTGCTTGAAGGGGCTTCTCTTCTGAGGACTCTCTGCTGCCACGCTGTCCACGAGTTTCTTTCTACCAAACAGAATCACTGCGCTGCCGAACGAAGGAACAAAGAAACTGAAAAAAAAAAATAATAAATAAATAAATAAATAAAATAACACAACGCGTTTCGACCTATTGGGTCTTCTTCAGGCAAGACAAATAGCATTCAATTCAATTTTTAAAAAAAAATGAGGGACGAAACTGTAAAAGGACAGACTGGGAAAACTTTTGTATACAGCACAGCTTTGATAAAACAATTCATGCTAGTGAACATGTGTATCTGAACCGGCTCTCTTAGGAAATGTAGTGAGAACCAGCAAGGATTGAAACAAAAAGGGGGGAAAAAACGAAAAAGAAATTTGAAATTTAACTGTAGATTTGGACCAGAAACAGAGTTTAGACTCCATTCTACATTATAACGATCACAAAGACATGCATTCATAACAAAATACAAGAAAAACTGCCTGAAGGCAGAGAGAATGTAGCGCTGCCTGTCTCTGGGGAGAACTGAATACAGTGCAGAAGATTTAAGTGTGGCAGAATGAATCTTCTCCGACAGAGTCTCACTGATTTGTATATTCTCTGAAACACCGTTCCAGTGTGTGGAAGAAGCAGACACAAAGCTCGGATATAGGACAGGTCAGTCTGCAATCACCTTGAATTCTTCTTTGTGGAAGGATGCAAAGAGAGGAACATTGTCTGAAAGTCTCAGGACTGAAAAAACGGAAGAAGAGATTGACAAACTTCGTATGCAGTAATCTTACATGATATAAAGAATGCCGCATGATGTCAACCACTTCATCATGTTTGCTCACAAAAGCAAAATAATAGAAAACAAGAAAAGAAACGAAAATCAAAAAAAGAATAAAAGACCATTGGTAGTAAACAATGAAGAATCGGGGGAAATCCCGAATGAGTATAGGTTATGACTAACAACATACTGGCAAATGTAAAAGCCAAAGTTGTCAGTCTTCCAAGGAAAATGACCGGTAGAATTTTTTCAGTAATTCTAAGGACGATGGATAGCAAAAGGAGACAAAGCATAGTTTTAGTTACAGTGAAAAAAAGTCATCATGCATGGAAAAAGTAATAGCAGATGACGAGACAGACATAGATAGTGCAGTTGAAATTATCTTTCAAATAACTTTTTTCCCTTTTTTTTTATTCAAAAGAAACCTGTTCAAAACTGGGTAATGTTCTAAAATGAATTTTAACTGCATTAAATGAATCGTCAATCACTATTGCGGAATAAGTCACACCAAATATACTTGGAAACTTGAAAGGATCATTGTTTTTATAATCATTTCACAACGATCTTTTCCTTATAGTTATTTCGTGGTTTCTTATTTGATCAATAGACCGCTTTAAAGTTTCATACCGGTGGAGCTGTCCAGCACTCAAAAGGAGGGCATAATAATCTCTTTGGATGATATGATAATCCCCCCCCCCCCCCCCCCCCCCCCCCCCCCCCCCCCCCCCCCCCCCTTCCGAAAAAAAAAAAACAATAATAAACCAAGGAATATCTTAAGAATTGGAGACCTATTGCGATATAGGACGCAATATACAACATCAGATAATTATGCATTGCAAACATGTTTAAACAAGTATTTCTTAGTTTCATGAATAAAGATCAGACTGAGTTTTTAATATATTCATTGGAGACAGCACGATTGTCTACCACTCATTCTATCGTGATTTGTAATAATCAACCTGGTGTGAGACCTTCAATAAGGAATGTCCCAAACAGTTTTGGTTTAGAGTTCTGTGCCTGCGATTGTTTCAGTGGTATAACAGCGAAGTTTCCAGTGCTTCACTGTGACGTCATTACAGAACAGGGCCACGTTTTAAAAAGAAATATCTACAACTTTTGTCGTATCTTCGAGGCAAGAGGTTTGGGTATCTTTTAGTGCGCAAGAAGACAGTTCTTTGTCGAAGGATGCTCCAAGGCTACATCTGAAAAAGAAATATTTTTACAAGCAATTTTTGTGTTCCAAAGAATAGCGTAATCGTCTCTTCAGTCGTGTGTGTGTGTTCTGTGGGGGGAGGAGGAGGAGGTCTTGTGTGTGTGTGTGTGTGTGTGTGTGTGTGTGTTCCCGTCATGTTTCCTCATTAACTCTGAAAAGAGAGAGGAACAGGTCAGTGTTTAGAAAAAGTTTATTGTGCCGTCGCGGTGAATTTGTTAACCTTGCTGATGTTAATTATCACGTGCGCGCGAGTGTGTGTGTTCATTCGTCTATTTTTTTCTCTTGTGTTTTAATGTGCTTTGATGTATTCTTGTTGTTTTGGGTTGCCTTTTTTTGTTGCCTCTGTGTGTGTGTGTGTGTGTGTGTGTGTGTGTGTGTGCGCGCGCGCGCGCCCTTGTGTGTGTGTGTGTGTGTGTGTGTGTGTGTGTGTGTGTGTGTGTGTGTGTGTGTGTGTGAGTGACCTTTTTCCGCCTTAGCTTTTCACATCTTTGTTTTCCAAACGACTCTGAAGGGAGAGAGGAGGAATATCAGTCAATCTTTAAAGAAGAAAATGCTGGTCATTGTGGTGGGGTGAACTGTCAAGACTGTTAAACATAGCTCAAATCTTTTTTCGTAAACGGGATGTTAAAACGATTCTCATGCTGTTCTCGTGAAAGATCGGTGTTTAAAAATATCGATCTTCCCGTAGGAGTGAAGGTTCATTGTTTAAAATATTGATCTTCCTGTTAGAGTTAAGGGTCACTGTTTAAAGCATCAATCGTCCTATTAGCGGGAGAGGTCAATGTAACAAAAGTTTCATCGTTCCGCTAGCGCGAATGGGTCAATGTTCAAACAAGATTCTGAGCCTGTTAGCGTCTGAGCAGTTTTAAAACTCTTGGACCAGCCTGTTTTTAACTCTTGGACCAGCCTGTTTAACTCTTGGACCAGCCTGTTTAAGTTCACATCCCACTTACAATGAAGTAAGGGTCAGTGTTAACAGAGTTGGTTATCTTGTCGTCGTGAAGGGTCAATATTAAAATTGTTGATCGACCTGTCAGTGTGAAGAGACAATGTTAACAATGTTGATCATCCTGTCAGCTTCAAAGGTAAATGCTGAAAGCGTTGAATATCTTGTCAGCGTGAAGGATCAATGATGAAAATATCGATCACCGTATCATAGTAGCGTGCCAATGCTAAAGGTATTGATCGTCCTGCTGGCGTGAATGCTCAAGGTCAGAAGTGTCGATCGGCCTCTTATGGTAATTGCCAATGTTCCAAATATTTCAATGCCCCGATAGCCTAATCGCCTTGAATCTATCAGAGTCTGTGTTAACTATG
>JADBJO010002094.1:30000-37500 GCA_016801955.1 Conus betulinus
AATAAACGAAAAGGAGAAAGAGACAGACAGACAGACAGAAAGACAGAACGAGGGACAGAGACAGAGAGAGAGACAGAGACAGACACAGAGAGAGAGAGAGGAGAGAGAGAGAGAGAGAGAGAGAGAGAGAGAGAGAGAGAGAGAGAGAGAGAGAGGGAAGAAGAAAAGAAAAATAAATGAAGTTTTAAATTTAAGGACAGGGAACATTATCGTTATGGAAGTCAGGAGGATGTAAAACTGGAGGAACAAGTAAGGCTGACAATTGAAGATGGTATTTTTAACACTTTTTTTTTAATCACATTTGAATTATGGGCGAGCGAGAGAGATAGTGTTAGAGAGAAGAGAAGAGAGAGAGAGAGAGAGAGAGAGGAGAGAGAGAGAGAGAGAGAGAGAGAGAGAGAGGAGGAGAGAGAAGAAGAAAGGACGCGAAAGAAGAACAACTGGAAAGCAAGAACACACGAATAAGACAAAAGAGAAGAAAAAAAAAAGAAAAGAAAAGGAGCAAGAAGTACAAGGGAAAGAAGAGGAGACCAATTAAAAAAAATGATGATGAGTGAGATTGTTATTAAATGTTCTTTCTGTTAAAAAAAAGATTGGAGATTGACAAAATTGTTTCAAAACGACAAAAAGTAACGAAAGAACATTATCTCTATGGAAATTGAGTTTCTCATTTCGAAATGGGAACTTTGCAAATTAAAGGTAATTTTGCTTTGGTTTTCACAATTGGAGGAAGACATTATTTGTACGGAAATGTGTTTCTGTGTTCGTTACATTTTCAGTTATCAATATTGTAATGTGCTGAAGACATTATCCGTAACAAAAATGTGATTTCCTTCCAAAGTTCCAAGGAAACGAGGGGTTCCGCCCTAACAAAGTCATGTTTCCATTTCGGTCGTCAGAAAAATACTTGGACTTTCAGCAAATTGCGTTCCAACGTCTATTCATTTTTTCATGATGATGGACTTCAGCATCATGAGCATTGTATTTCTATTTTTGTCATGCGGAGAGGAGTGTCTTTTTGCCAACATTCTCATTTTCATCTACATAGTCGGAAGTTTGTACAATAGGAAGTTTGCACCATAGTGCCTATTTAGCTGACAGATAGCTCGTGACAAAAAGACTGTGTGGAAAACAAAACTTCATTTTTAAGAATGCTTTTCTAATTGTTTGAATAAAAGCTAAGAGAACTAAGGAAGTATACTGAGAAAGAATATCAGATGTCGATCATTTCACCTTTCTTTCTTTGTTGGTAAATACAGACCATTGGGCAAGTGGAAAATGAGGGTGGGGTGGGGGAAAAGAGAACATGTAAGAGATAAAGAGAAAAGATGCATTTAGAATGAGACAGACAAACAAACAGACAGAGACAGACAGACATTCAGACAGACAAACAGATGATAGAGAAAGAAATAAAGAGAGGGAAAGGAAGAGAAAACTGCAATGAGAAACTTAGACACAGAGAAAGACAGACAGACAGACAGAGACACACAGAAAGCGCTGAAACACGGTATGCTAGAAAGTAGGTGTACAAACGTTAGATATGTTGGTCTTCAATTCGAAAGGGAAGAGTCTTTTTTTTTTAAGTAACAGTGTTGACTGATCAGTGGAAACAGTACTTTTTTTTTCTAACTCTTTGTTCCATTTCCTGAGAGGAGGAGAAAAGAAGGATGCGTATTATCTTTTGGTAGAAGATTTTTTTCTATTTGAGAGAGAGAGAGAGAGAGAGAGAGAGAGAGAGAGAGAGAGAGAGAGAGAGAGAGAGAGAGCATTAAGGATCCAAACATGAACCTTTATTCCATCAGCGCTGTCCCCTCCATAGTGTTCCAGTTCAGTTTAGCATCGCCTGAAAACGGCTGCAATCGGCAGTTACCATTCCTCCTCAGTGGTGCACAGCATTGCAGACCCATTTTCCTTCCTGGCTGTATGGAAGAAAAGGTCAGTGGAAAAAAGGGAGTGTGATGAGGGTGGGCGAGCATGGGGTAGGAAGGGGGGGGGGAGGGGCATTTGGGGCTGTGGCAGCTGAGAGACTGATACCTCCCAACCTCTCTCTCTCTCTCTCTCTCTCTCTCTCTCTCTCTCTCTCTCTCTCTCTCTCTCTCTCTCTCTCTCTCTCTGTATTCGTCCTCGCTCACTCTATTGTCATTCCATTAGTCATACATCCTGTCCCTTCATTACATTTTGATCGAAAACGAACTCTCACTCTCAATCACATAGTTCGTGTCTGGGGCTTGCATCAAATAGATGATTAGCGCCGGTACCTTTAACAAGCTGTAACCACTACCATACCAAAACCACTGCCAAGGGAAGTTATCTGATACGGTTTTCAGTGGGAGGAGGCTCCTGTTCAAACGTCACAAGATAATCTCCCTTTTGAGGACAGCTTTCCGTCAAATGCTATGGTCGGTTTCTTTTAGAGCTCTGCCTCTGACTGAGAATTGGCCCTATATAAATAATATAATAATAATAATAATGATAATAATAATAATAACAACAATAATAACAATGATGATGATGATGATAACACATAACAGCAGCAGCAACAACAACAATAATGATAAAAGCAATGAGGGAGAGAGAGCAGTGACATTTTCATGAAATGGATTGCAAGCAAAAGCAAACAGCTAAAGTACATTACTTGATTATTCGATGCATGACTCATTTCTTTATGTCTTGGTGCTGATTCCTCTGTCTGTCTGCCTGTCTCTCTGTCTGGTCTGTCTGTCTGTTTGTCTGTCTGTCTCTCGCCCTCTCTCTCTCTCTCTCTCTCTCCTCTCTCTCTCTCTCTCTCTCTCTCTCTCTCTCTCTCTCTCTAATTCTCTATCTCTCTCTCTTCTACATCTTCCATCTTCTTCTTCTCAAATCGTTTGAGGGAGAGTGATCAACCGATGACTGGTTAAAAAGCAGAACGATGCACTACATCAAATGACACGTCAGAAGGCAGGCTGTAAAGATGGAGGGGGGGGGGGCGACAGGGCGTAGAGACAGTGAGTCTGGTACAACATCAGATGTGATAACGCAGCAGTGTCCACGAAAAATGTAATTAAAAAGATAGGCTGCGTTATCCTGTAAGAAAAAAAAAAAAAAAACCCCGCCATGCTGTACCAATGGTCCTTACGATATCCACTGCAAATGTAACAAAGGTTTCATTTGTAGGCCACTAAATATGAAAAATGTAATCAATGGTTACTTGTTTGAGGAGAATGATAACGGACAGCAACATGGGAAAGCGGGTTATTAGTAACTGTAACTAATGGTGCCGCTGGTATGCTCAAACAGATGAATATAATATGATTTGTTTACCATCAGCTTTCAGATGAATGTTACACTGGATTCAGCAATTAGATATTTATGAGTCCTGGAGAAAGCTTCGGCATCGACGAAAAAACATAAGAACTGTTCCTTTGTTCATATATTTTCGAGCGAAAAATTACATTTACTCCATTTTTCGTTCAGAATACATCAATATTGTAACAGGTGTTACAATTTTTGTCCGGACTGTTTTATCGTTACATTTTGAGTGGGCACTGTTGAATTGTTACATGACATGTTTTAATCAAAATCCCCCAAGGAGTGAGAGGAGGGATGGGGGTTGGGGGGGGGGTGTGTGCTGTGGGTGGGGTGGTTTCTTTCGGTATAAATTGTATCATCATCTCCTGGAAGTTTTGGGCTAGTAACGTCCTCTTCTCTGCCATTTCTCTTCCACCCTGCCTTTGTACTTTTATCGTGCATGTTCTGCTCCACGTGTTATTTCATTTCCTGCCTTTGTACTTTTATCGTGCGTGTTCTGCTCCACGTGTTATTTCATTTCCTGCCTTTGTACTTTTATCGTGAGTGGTTCTGCTCCACGTGTTATTTCATTTCCTGCCTTTGTACTTTTATCGTGCGTGTTGTGCTCCACGTGTTATTTCATTTCCTGCCTTTGTACTTTTATCGTGCGTGTTCTGCTCCACGTGTTATTTCATTTCCTGCCTTTGTACTTTTATCGTGCGTGTTGTGCTCCACGTGTTATTTCATTTCCTGCCTTTGTATTTTTATCGTGCGTGTTCTGCTCCACGTGTTATTTCACTCCCTGCCTTTGTACTTTTATCGTGCGTGTTCTGCTCCACGTGTTATTTCATTTCCTGCCTTTGTACTTTTATCGTGCGTGTTCTGCTCCACGTGTTATTTCATTTCCTGCCTTTGTACTTTTATCGTGCGTGTTCTGCTCCACGTGTTATTTCATTTCCTACCTTTTGTGGCCCATTCATTTGTCTTTTGTTTCTAAAATCCTTTATTCTTGAAGTGTATAAAGTACCAGCTTTCTTCTTCTTCTTCTTATGTTGTTGTTGTTGTTGTTGTTGTTTCGTTCTTCTTCTTCTTCTTCTTCTTCTTCTTCTTTTCTTCTTCTTTCTTCTTCTTCTTTGTTGTCGTCGTCGTCGTCGTTGTCGTCGTCTTCTCCTTCTTCATCTTTTGCTGCTGCTGCTGCTGCTTCTTCTTCTCCTTCTTCTTCTTCTTCTTGTAATTCAGCGATTAGGTAGTGTCAGTGTGACCACTGGTCAGAGAGGACAGTAGCTGTATATTCTGCAATGCCTATTTTCTGGCACGCCTTTACATGTGCTTTTTAATGACTTCATCATGCGTATCATTTCTTTTGCGAAGTGTCTGGCACCTTGAAGTGAAGCGTAACTTTATCCGTCTTAATACTATGAATAGTTTCGCTATCATGTTACAAAGTGCTGTGCGTGTTTTGTAGAGAAATCTCTGTTGTGGCTTTGTTTTTTTTCGAGGGGTAGACTTTGTTTCTGTTTGTGGTGGGAGCCCTGGGATGTAATAAGAGAGAAAGGAAGACAGGAAGGGATGGCATTCACATAGGAACAATGGCCTGAGAAGCTGTTAATGGCGATACGTAACGACGGGGAATGCCAGGCAAATTGAATGAGGAGAGGCAGAAGAAGAGAAATGGCTGGAATGTGCTGTTGAAAGAACAAGAGAAGGACAAAGAACAACACGAATTGTTTTCCACTGAATCAAGACAATTTCTGCTACTCGGTGAACAATTTGATTCCAATGTGTATATACAGCTCCCCGGCATCCCCCCCCCCCCCCCCCCCCACACACACACACACACACACTTTGTTGCTGTGGTTGTTGTCGTTGTTGTCGTTGTTGTCGCTGTTGTCGTCGTTGTTGTTTGTTGCTCTTCTTCTTCTATCTTCTTCTTCTTCTTCCTTCTCCTTCCTTCTTCTTCTTCTTCTTCTTCTTCTTCTTCTTCTTCTTCTTCTTCTTCTTCTTCTTCTTCTTCTTCTTAACAACTTTCTTTAGAATATTAACACACGCCCTCTCTCTCTCTCTCCGTCTCTCTCTCTCTGTCTCTCTCTCTGTCTCTCTCTCTCTCTCTGTCCCCCCCCCCCTCTCTCTCTCTCTCTCTCTCTCTCTCTCTCTCTCTCTCTTCTTCTCTCTGTCTGTCTCTATCTCTGTCGTCTATCTGTCTGTCTGTCTGTCTCTGTCTGTCTGTCTGTCTCTCTGTCTGTCTCTCTCTCTCTCTCTCTCTCTCTCTCTCTCTCTCTCTCTCTCTGTATAGGAAAAACCTGTCATATAGTATTGAAATTTATGTACCTGGCTTTGGCCTGAGTGATCACTTTCCTGTATGTTTAACATGGTCTAAAAAAAAATAAAGAACGAAATCCTACAGGTGTGCATCAACGCGTGTCTTTCCGTTTGTACAAAATGATGCGTTTACCATCTGGCTTGTGGTCTGAAGACCTGTCGGCAGTTTATCAGTACAACCAGCCTGACAAGACACATGCAGCATACTTTCGCATTTTCTCTCTGTTCTTGACAGCCACGCGCCGTCTAGACTTTAACGCGTCTGAGCTGAAAGTAAACTACAATGTTAAACAGGAGAAAATAATGCAGTCAGTAAAATCCGTGATAATTTATTCCCGTCAGCAGCTCAAAGTACTCAATTTAAGAAACAAGGAAATAAAGTAATTGACTCAAAAAATTTTCTTTAAAAAAGATAAAAGTTCATCTGGAAAGCCATTGATTGATGGTCTGTGAAAACTTCCTCAAAAGCTGTTCCTTCTAGAATACATTTATCACCTGAACACTCAGTGAACCCATTTAAACAGTAGCAGATAAAAAAAAATACATAAAGTTGACCTTGGAGAAAACTTTAATTTGTCATAATTCAAGTGTTTTTTCGGTTAGAGGTATATAATCAAAGTCTTATATTTCAGTATCTAAGTGCCCACGAAGTATACAGAATAGTGCACTTATTGAAACGAATTGATTTCCATGGTCCGAACAAAATCGACATTAAAAGTCTTAAGATAGCAGCACCTATTACATCTCCGCATCTACATGTATTTACAACCCTTGCATCAATAAATGTTGCCATCCACAAGGTTTTAGAAACCCAAAGTGCTGCCAGTTCTTAAAAACCGGTGATCCAGTATCATTTCTATCTGCCCCAGTCTAAACCTCTCGAAGGCATATTAAATGAAATAATCAATCGTGTTCTTTTAATATGATTTATTTTATCCGAACAAAAGCGAGTCTAGTTCAACAATGACATTCAAACATTGATATTTTCACAGGAATATTTTTTGTTGATTTTGTCAGAGCCTTTGATACTATTGGCCACGATCTCTTCTCTAAAAAAACAAAACAACAAAATTCATTGTACGGTATATCCAGTAAATCTACCAAATTGTTGTTGTCCTTCTTAAATAGCAGCAGACAACTGGTTTTAAAAGTTCTCAAACCCTTATTTGATACCAGTGAAAAATGGAGTTCCTCGAGGACCAATGATAGGTCCTGTTCTGTCTCCAATGTATATTAACGATCTGCCTTTGATATTTTTGATCAGTGTGAAATGTGGTCGATGATACTCATAAAGTAAAGGTGACATTGCAAGTGCACATGCAATGATGTGCAGACAGGTATTGACAGACTTGTTATTGGGTCAGAACTCAATTACATCACCTTTCATTTCCTTAAATCCAAACTTATTTCAACTTCAACGCCACGAAAACGCCAAAACAAAACATTAAAACTAAATTGCCAGTGTTGAAATTACATGCCCAAGTTTCGGATAAAATTGAATCCCACAAACTACCCTGCATCACTACTGACAAGAATCTTTCTTGGTCTAATCATGTTTCTCCTTTACCTTGAAAGATTTCGAAAACTTGTTTCAGCTCAACAATAATCAACATTTACTTGATGAACATACTCGGATATTACTCTTCCATGCATATACAATCTGATTTTGATTATGTCTCATCTTGTTGAGTCTCGGCCAGTACACTTGTCCAGATGTTCTCCCAAAGTTATTCTTTTCGGATATTCTTTTTTGAATATAACTGAGTATACAGAAATAAAACTCCACCCATTTAAGTTTATTTGTTCTTATAAAGCTCTCTTTTTGTACAAAAATTATAAAAGACCTAACACCTGCTTGTCTAAGTGGGAAATTTCCAGTTACATGTAATACCTGTTGCAATAAACATGCAATGC
>JADBJO010002094.1:42500-57500 GCA_016801955.1 Conus betulinus
CCTGTGCAAGAGGGTCACATCCAGTATCTTCACATTTGTCGTGGAGACTGTTGTACTCTTACATTTGTCATAGAGGTCGCTGTATTGTTACATTTTTCGTGGAGATTGCTGCATCCGTTGTAGTTTTGTGGAGATTGCTGTGCTGTTACATTCTTCGTGGAGACTGCAGTATCCCTGCATTTTTTCAGGAGACATATGTTTTCTGGAAAATGCTGTGTTGTTATATTTTACGCCGCATCAGTAAACCTACAACTCAACAACGACGATGACGATGACAATGACAATATTGAATTACTAATGAGGATGATGATTCCTTCAGGTGCACAAGGAGGTGGGGATCCGCCGGCGCGCCTACTGGTGCCTGAAGAACTGGGAGGACGTGGTGCACTCCAGGCTGTACGAGGTGTACATGCTGGGCGTGATGCTGCTCCTGCCCCTCAGCGTCATGAGCTTCTCCTACATCAGCATCTGCAAGGAACTGTGGGTCATGAGCAGTCTCAGGTCCACCATGGCCACCCGGGGGGTAAGTCTGCAACAGGCTTCTTCAGGTCGGATCCAGGTGGGTCTGTGGCGTTCCAAAGGAAGATGTAGGTCTCCCACCCGGGGCAAGTCTGGAAGAGGCCTGTTCAGGTCGGATCCAGGTGGGTCTGTGGTGTTCCAAAAGGAAGATGTAGGGTCTGTCTCCAGCGAAGCCTGTGGCAGCTCTGGTGGCGTGACTCCCTTCTTCTAGGATGCCTTCGCAGGATTAGTAGATGACCTTAAGCTATCTGTTTGTCTGTCCGTCTGTCTGTCTGCCTGTCTAGCTGATTATCTATCAACCTGTCTGTCTGTCCTGTGTATGTATGTATCTCTCTCTCTCTCTCTCTCTCTCTCTCTCTCTCTCTCTCTCTCTCTCGCAGGCACGTGGTTTGACATGAAGCGACAAGGCGCCATTCATTTCAGCTGCAGCAATTGTTTTCAATCTTCCTGTGATGATGTCAGTTGCTGGACTTCCAGCGACTGCGGAGTCAGCCCCCCAAACGCCCTGCTGACTGAAAACTGTGTTTCAAGTTGGAAAATCACTGGAGAAGGCGGCAACACAGTGGGTCGCTCTGCCACTGAAGCCGGTCAGCCCAGTGTCAACAACAATGGCGGATCCTGTCCTGAACCGGAGAAGTCAAGTTCATTGCAACAGGAAGACCACCACCACCGCCACCACCACCCCTCCCGGCCAGCCAGGTGCGAGGAGATCTTGAGAGAGGAAACAGCAAAACAGACGTCCAGAATAGGTTGCTGATGGTCTTAGTACCGCTAGTGACGCGAATTAATGGCCCTGCCTAACACCGTATCGGAAGAACACAGTACACAGCACAATGCAGAAGAACACATCATCGTGATGATGGTGACACGCCGCATACTCAGAATATGCTTCTGTCTTTGCATTCAGATCTTTTGGAGTGTAGCACCAGGGACCCAGAAATCTACCCGTCGAACATCGACACAAGTCTGGAACAAGCTAGAGGCAGAATTGTCGCCGGTTTTGATACGGAAGTGGTTAAGGGTTATGTCGCTACTCTGACGGATCGACAGGGGCGGAGACGATTGAGAGATTCACACAGAAACAACGCATTTCGAAAGGTCGTGTTTCGTCTTACGGATGACATGGTTGTGCTGCTGTGTGAATCAGATGATGTCGTTCTGGAATATTCCTGTGATCCGTGCTAGGAGGACGATCGTTTATTTTGTTTTGTGAAGCAGGAAGAAAGACACATGTCAACAGAGGAATGTGTTAATCTGGCCTGCCTTCGGAAAGGAAGACACATCGGCAACACGAAACATGCAGAGACCCAAGCACGTGCTCTACGGCGGCTGCACGCTGTCCACGGACTGATCCAGTTCTACCTGGGGTGACCGTCGTCTACAGAACTGACAGTGAATACCAGTGATATTGTCTCGTTCTAGATTTTGTTATCTAAAGTGAAAGAAAAAGACATTGCTGTGGTTTCCATGTCAGTGAAATCGAAATCGAGTCCGCGTTTTTGTCGTTGTACATCGCGCCGATTTGCTCAATGGGCTTTATGGCTTAAAAGCATTAAACGTTCCTTCTTTCGTTCTCTCTCTCTCTCTCTCTCTCTCTCTCTCTCTCTCTCTCTCTCTCTCTCACACACACACACACACACACACACACACACACACACACACACACACACACACAATCCTCTTTCCGAGGTCCTCTATGTTCCTGGATCCCCTAAGGGCTGGAATGGTGGGGAAAAATATAACACGCGAGCGAGCTTAATTGTTTTTGTTTGCTTTTGCTTGATTGTTTCTATTTCTGTCTGAAAACATTGCTGAAGCATGGTGTTTTTGCTGTGGAAAGGAAAATCAAACCTAATGAATTCGGTATCACTTTCTTGCAAGTTAGATTGTTGTATTCTCTTTTGATGGGGCTCCCAACATACTGTTTCTTCCAAACAAATTGAACTTTCAGTAAGACACAAAGGCAGGATTTCTGTGACCCGCTCATTTTTCGTCGTAGTTATGAAGGATGTTGTTTGTTTCAAAAGTTACAAATTGTATGTATTTTAGTGTGTGTGTGTGTGTGTGTGTGTGTGTGTGTGTGTGTGTGTGTGTGTGTGTGTGTGTGTGTGTGTGTGTGTGTGTGTGTGCGTACGCGTGTGTGTGTGTGTGTGTTTCTGTGTCTGTGTGTCTGTGTGTGTTTGTGTGCGTGCGTACGTGTGTGTGTGTGTGTGTGTGTGTGCATGTGTGTGTGTGTGTGTGTGTGTGTGTGCATGTGTGTGTGTGTGTGTGTGTGTGTGTGTGTGTGTGTGTGTGTGTGTATGTGTGCACGGGTGCGCGCGCGCGCTGTCTGTGTGTGTGGCTTTGTTAAAATACGCCGCCAAGTCGACCATGATAAAAACGCCGTTGACACGCCACCTCACGGTTGACTTTTTCCCCACTTTCTGCCTGACTGCTTGCAGACAGACGACAGGCGGCGAGCAGGGCGGTTCCTTCACCGAATCCTCCAAGACGTCCGCCTCTACCCGCGGCGGCTTCCTCAATGGCGCTTCCGCCGTTTCTGGCGGCAAAGGGGGACAACCACGCTTCACCTTCCGGTCGTCGCAGCAGACGCCCCCTACTTCCGGCAGCGCCAGTCCCTACCGTGCACCCACCGAGCGGTCCCCCGTCATCCGCCTGGTGCGGAAGAACAAAGTGCCCGCTGAAGACGATCGCACCAGGAAACAGGCACGGACAGTTTTGGTTGTGCCAGAGATCAAGACACGAGAGGATAAGTATCTCGCCTGGCTTTCGGCACTGTTCGCTTTTTGTCGGAGTGCCCGTTGTACGTCTGTCACCATTCCTGGGCACAAAGATCACCACGCACCATGAAGAGAATGGGACGGGGGCGCGGGGAGGGGGGGGGGGGGGGGTCCACTTATCTCATACTGCTGAAGTCACAATGACTGTTTGCAAGAAACTGCGTTGGTGCGCGAGATGTTACACACATTGCAGGCATTTTTTTAACCTGTGTCTTGTGAGAAAAAGGTCTGGCAATGAAAAGCCTTTGTTTCAGGTCAGCAGCTAATGCCTGTGAATTTACCTCATACAGCAGAGAATTGCTCGTGGGGGAAAAAAGAACAACATGTTGGTTAATCACGTATCTGGCTAGAGTCTCTCTTATGCCTCAGTTTTCCGATGACAAACGTGACAAAACTGTCTACAGCCAAATCCATGGTCTTGACCCCTGCACAGATAAGTTCTTACAGTAAAGAATCTGGAAACTTTTTTTTTTGTTCTATTGGTTTTCCGCCCTCTCAAGTATTGATTTATTCCAACTTGTAGTTCGCCATCTGCTGTTCAGTGAGATCGATTCGCTGTCTGTATGTATCCTTCGCTCGCTTGTGAGCCATCGTGTGTGGGCTTCATACTCACACATGTAGTAAACAGATGGCTAGCTTGGGAACAGGAAGCCATACTGACCAAGAGGGAAGGTGAATGCCTACAGAACGCGCAATGGAGCTCTGACTGGCGAATGGCGACGATACTTATCCTCTCTATTCCTGTTCTGTGGTTGTATGTACAGTTGTTAAGAATCCTGTTCTGTGGTTGTATGTACTGTTGTTAAGAATCCTGTTCTGTAGTCTGTAACATGTCTTTCTTTGTGGTTGTATGTACTGTTGTTAGGAATATGTTAATATATGGGTAATTCGTCATATTCGTCTCATGTCGTTGGTTTCTGTTACTATACTTGTTTATGATTCACTGTTTTGAACCCCTGGCCTCACAAAACACTTCCCTTTGGCAACGTGCTGGTTCTTTTTCAATGGTAAAACAACATTTTGTCAAACAACATGATGCACATTACAGTACAGAAAACAAACGAAAATTCATATAATACATGTTACACAGATTCTCTCCGGCAGTGGTAAAAATCGTATTAAATCACACGGTGTAGTGATTTCTTTCCATTTACTTTTGATAACGTATCACTGTACTATGACAACATACCGCTTATAAGATTAGAAGTCTGAAAAGAAATTATATTTAAAAGCTAGAGAAATAGGTTAACGCAAACAGGTATTGTTTTGCCAGACATTTAAGCACTTTGACAAATTGTTCGCGGAAAACATTTCTGTACAAACAAGTATATTTGAGTTTTCAAACGAGTCGTGAAAGAAACTTGAATCAAACAAACAAATAAGCAATCAAACAAACAACAGCAACAAAGAAAGACATGTTACAGACTACAGAAGTTCATACTCATTGTCTTTGCGACCTACGCAGGTGATCAAGATGCTGGTGGCGGTGATCGCCATCTTCGTGCTGTGCTGGGCCCCCATCCTCATCTCCAACGTCCTCACCGCCTTCCAGGTGCTGCACCACCTCAACTACGGCTATCTCAAGCCGTTGAGGCAGGCCTTCTACCTCATGGCCTACGCCAACTCCTGCGTCAACCCGCGCTCATCTACGGCTTCATGTCGCGTCACTTCCGCCAGACCTTCCTGCACGCCATCTGCACGTGCCTCAAAGGGAGGCAATACGCGCGCACCATGTTCCTGCAGCGGCAGAACTCCTGCGTCACACGCTCCTCCCACCTGGGCTACGCCCTCAGCAAGGCCAGCTCCGACCTGGAACTGACCGTCCTGGACAGCGTGCACTGCGGCAACTGCGTCAGCAGCGCCGTCTGAGACGGCAACGACGTTTTGTGCACTGCGGCAACTGCGTCAGCAGCGCTGTCTGAGACGGCAACGACGTTTTGTGCACTGCGGCGACTGCGTCAGCAGCGCCGTCTGAGACGGCAACGACGTTTTTGTGCACTGCGGCGACTGCGTCAGCAGCGCCGTCTGAGACGGCAACGACGTTTTGTGCACTGCGGCGACTGCGTCAGCAGCGCTGTCTGAGACGGCAACGACGTTTCGGAAGGATGGACTTCTGTAGGGGGAAAAATCGCTGTTGCAGTTTGCATAGAGAACACATGTTATCATTAATGTGGGGGGAAAACCGCTGTTGAAGTTTGCACAGAGAACACATGTTATCATTAATGTGGGGGAAAACCGCTGTTGAAGTTTGCACAGAGAACACATGTTATCATTAATGTGGGGGAAAACCGCTGTTGGAGTTTGCACAGAGAAGGCATACCGCCATTCATAATGAAATAAATGTAGCTCAGCAGTGCTATCTGAGACGGTAACGACGTTCTGGAGGGATGGATTTCTAAGGTGAAAAACCGCTGTTGGAGTTTGCACAGAGAAAGCATGTTGCCGTTCATATGGAGCTCAGCAGTGCTGTCTGGAATGGTCGCATTCTGGAGGGATGGAATTCCTTGGGGAAAGCCCCTCGGAGACACTTAGCCGTGTGCACGTGTCACAGCAGCGCTGTTCGAGAGAACAATGTTCTGGAGGGATGGATTCTTTAGACGAAGACTGCTGAGCACAGAAAGAACATTTTAGCCATTAACATATGTAACATATTCAAAATGTGAGATTGAAAGTTATAAAACAATCCTCCAGAACCGTCACCTCCTCCTCATCCAATCCCCCGACGTCCACTTACGCCCATTTGAATTGAATGTTTTCTGTTGGTGGGAAGCATAAACTTAAGAAAGAAAGCTTTAAAAACGTTCAATACGCGAATAAGACGCATCTACAGCATTTATACCAGTTTAAACCCCCGTCATAGTCGATCTAATACAAAGAGTACTCCATACCCATGTAGGCAACGGAGACGAAGTGCAGGGGAAGCCAACGCGTGATGTATTCATAAAGACAGCAAATAATGTATTTCGTTTGGTTTGCTTCTCCGCCGTGTGACATTCCATGACTGCGTCTGGTGAAACACGAGGGAATTACAGTTTCTTCAGCAGCGGATTTTGAAACAGGGGAATATGACAACCGCGTCAACAATGTTGTGGGAAACAGGGGACTATGACAACCGCGTCAACAATGTTGTGGGAAAGGGGGGGGGGAATATGACAACCGCGTCAACAATGTTGTGGGAACGGGGGAATATGACAACCGCGTCAAAAATGTTGTGGGAAACAGGGGAATATGACAACCGCGTCAACAATGTTGTGGGAAACGGGGGAATATGACAACCGCGTCAACAGTGTTGTGGGAAACAGGGGAATATGACAACCGCGTCAACAATGTTGTGGGAAAACAGGGGAATATGACAACCGCGTCAACAGTGTTGTGGGAAACAGGGGAATATGACAACCGCGTCAACAATGTTGTGGCAAACAGGGAAATGTGACAACTATGTTATCAATGCTGTATAAAAAAAAAAGGGGGGGGGGGGGGGGGGTATGACAGCAACTCCGTCATCAATGCTGTGCAAAAACAGGGTAATATGACAACCCCGTCATCAATGCTGTGTAAAACAGGGGAATATGACAACTATGTCAACAGTGCTGTGTAAAACAGGGGAATATGACAACTGTGTCAACAGTGCTGTGTTTAACAGGGGAATATGACAACTGTGTCAACAGTGCTGTGTGAAACAGGGGAATATGACAACTGTGTCAACAGTGCTGTGTGAAACAGGGGAATATGACAACTGTGTCAACAGTGCTGCGTGAAACAGGGGAATATGACAACTGTGTCAACAGTGCTGTGTTAACAGGGGGATATGATAACTGTGTGAACAGTGTTGTGTGAAACAGGGGAATTCAAGAACTGCGTTGACAGTGCTGTGTAAAAAAGGGAGTGGTGACAGCCCTATCAATAGTGCTGTATGAAACAAGGGAATGTGTAAGCTGCATAGTCTGCTTTGTAAAATTGGAATTTGACAACTGTGGAACCTGTGCTGTGTAAAATAGGAGAACATGATGGCTACATCAGCTGTGCTGTGTGAAACGGGACTGTGGCAACTGTGTCCACAGCGCTCCATAAAACAGGGATGAAAACAACTGTGTCCACAGCGCTCCATAAAACAGGGATGAAAACAACTGTGTCCACAGCGCTCCATAAAACAGGGATGAAAACAACTGTGTTCACAGCGCTCCATAAAACAGAGATGAAAACAGCTGTGTCCACAGCGCTCCATAAAACAGGGATGAAAACAACTGTGTCCACAGCGCTCCATAAAACAGGGATGAAAACAACTGTGTCCACAGCGCTCCATAAAACAGAGATGAAAACAACTGTGTCCACAGCGCTCCATAAAACAGGGATGAAAACAACTGTGTCCACAGCGCTCCATAAAACAGGGATGAAAACAACTGTGTCCACAGCGCTCCATAAAACAGGGATGAAAACAACTGTGTCCACAGCGCTGTATAGGACAGGGAAATGTGACAACTGCTTCAGTGCTGTGAAAAACAGGGAAATGAGGTGTGACAACTGCGTCAAGACTACTGTGTAAAGCGGGAGGGGGGGTGGGGGGTATGACAACTGCGTTTGCAGTGCTGTGTACAACAGATGGGGAGGGGGTGGGAGGACGGGATATGACGTCAGCAGTGCTCACACACACACACACACACACACACACACACACACACACACACACACACACACACACACACACACACACACACACACACACACACACACACACACACACACACACACACACAAAGGTACGCGCATGCGCACGCGCACATGCGCGCCTATGGCTGCAGCAACATGCATTCATGTACGCACCCAGACAGAAAATACTTCCTTTCTGCCATCCCTATTTCAGCCCCGCCACCTACCCCACCTCCTCTCTTCCTTCATTTCTGGAGCCAAATACAATGAGAATTTCGGATCATACCAAAGCTTTTTTCTTTCCCTCTAAATGTACTTCATGTTCTTCTTCTCTTTCGTCTTCTTGTTCTTGTCTTGCTCTTGGTCTTCTTGTTCTTCTACATCTTCTTCTTCTTCTTCTTCTTCTTCTTCTTCTTCTTCTTCTTCTTCTTCTTCTTCTTCTTTTCTTCTCTTTCTTCTTCTTCTTCTTCTTCTTCTTCTTCTCTTCCTTCTCTTCCTCCTCCCCGAACTGCGTGGGGAGTAATTGGGGCACTGCGCAGAGAAACAATCCTCCAGTTCTTTAATACACTTTTGATCTTTTTTTGTGTGTGTGCTGATGTGTCCAGGAAGGGCAATTAGAGAATGGAGACTCTCTCTCTCTCTTTCTCTCTCTGTAGGATTTTGTCTCATTTTGTCATTGGGAGGTATTAATTAACACAGACCGTGCTGGCATTACCAAGGCTCTGATGCCCCGAGTAGCGTCTTGCAATTTTTGTTGACGTAAGCACTGACGATTCTGACGTCATAAACCCTGGCTATTGGATCGCAGAACTTTCTCGATTTTCCGCACGTCTGTGACGGTGTGGGTGGAAGCCCCACCTCGGCGTTTTCGTTTCTCATATTATCAGTGGTATTAGTGGTATAAACGTTTTATTATCATCATTGATGTCATTGTCACTGTCATTTCCATCGAGAATAACATCCTAACTATTTCTATTATTATGTCTGCATCAGCCGTTCATTTTGATTCGTCACACGTCTCTCTCGCTCTTTGGTGAATTGTGAAGATGAGCTCCCATGGTGTACAGATACGTTAAAGTTTTTGCCGCATAATCTCGGTTGGGTTTTTTGTTGTTGTTTTTAATTCGCTGATATAATGGCCCGGGCTGTGCAATATAGACACTAATTGTTGTCAATAGCCTGGATTTCATGTTACTCTACGTGTTGCTTCTCCTTTTTTTATTGACAGGAATTTGTAAAATTAGTTTTTCCTTTTTTTTTGTCCTCATAATTTACATGTGGTTTCCAAAAGTGGTGATTCATTTTGCAGAGTGTTTGAAATGGGTTTACAGAAATAGAATTGGAAATTGGAGGCCAGAGTGAGAATGGGGAGAGAAAAGGTTCGGAATCAAAAAGAAACGAAAAAAGATTAAAAGTAACTGGAAAATATATAGAGAAAAAAAATACAAGAACAAGAAACAAAAAATGAGTTAAACTATGAAATAGGCTCAGTCTCTTTTTCGATTTAGAATCATGAACTCTGCACGCGCAGCGGCGGACGAATGTCCAGGCTGGCGACCAGTGGCCCTAACATATGACTACCACCTGCCAAACTTGCTGAGGAAGCGTTGACACTCCGAAAGCAATATCCGCCTAGACTAAAACGATGGTTTCCCTTCAGATGTGGATGGGACGATGCCAGCGCTACTGGGTGTGTTCCTCCTGTTCTGGGGGTACTGCATGGGCACATGAAAGAAGAATCCAACTCTGAAGACAATGTGATGGTCTCAGTAGGCTATCCTTCCACAGAACGATTCCATCTGTGTGTCTTTCTGTCTTTTAGAATCTAACTTCAGGTTTCTTTCATGAAATGTTTGCTCGCTCGTTATCATAATGATGGATGATAGGACTTGCGTGTGTCTTTGTCTGTGTATGTGTGTGTGCGTGTGCGTGCGTGCGTGCGTGCGTGACTGCGTGCGTGAGTGTGTGTATGTGTGGCATATATTGATGTGTTATTTGTTAATAGATGTTACACTACTAGTTTTCTCTGTGCGCGTCATTGACCTGCTCCTGAGTTTGCTGTTGTTGACACGTCATCATTTATCGAATCATTGTCTGACAAATAACATCGCATCAATCCTTCGATTCAGGATCCGTCTCCTCCACGCGTTAATAGTGAAATACTCAATAAAAACCAGGGATTCTACTATCTCTCTTTCTTTGATAACTGGAAATGTTTTCCAGATCTTTATATATATATATATATATATATATATATATATATATATATGTGTGTGTGTGTGTGTGTGTGTGTGTGTGTGAGCTAGTTGCAAGTGCTTACATGTATTCGTGTCGATGAATAGAAGCTGGTTTGTTATACACAGACATTAAAAAAAAACGGCTTTAAAGTGTGAAGTGAAAGAGCCATGCTGGGTGTGACATTTCAAAAGAATCGCTATTTATAATACCTTGAATCCAAGCTTTATGATTGCAAATTCCCTTTCGGAATTCACAGCGGGAAGTATCAGATTTGGTGTTTATTAACGAAAAGTACTAGTGCTCATATTCTTTAAATAGAATTCAGTAAGACAGAGACATTCAAAATGACCGTTTAGATGCAGGAAATTCTGGACACCAAGTGGTGATCTTATGTAGTGGATATGACGTGACTTGTGTTCTCTCTCCTTTCTTCCACTTGCACCCAACATGTCCAACATAATTCTGTCGGAAGCTGATTCCTGATGCTGAAGAAAACTGATGCTCAGTCTTGTCGGCAATACGATCTCACCATTGTCCTGTGATCACAATCCTGTGTTAGATGAAAATCTGTATGAGAAGTTGTTTTTTTTTTTGTTGGGTTTTTGGTTTTTGTTTGTTTGTTTTGTTTGTTTTTTTGTTTCGTTTGTTTTGTTTTTTTTTGTTTGTTTTTTATCTTGTTCTTATTGCTTTGTCTTTGCTGTGTGTTTCTTTATTGCTTTGTTTGTCTGTGCTTGTGTGTGTGTGTGTGTGTGTGTGTGTGTGTGTGTGTGTGTGTGTGTGTGTGTGTGTGTGTGTGTGTGTGATGATGCGTGCGTGCGTGCGTGTGTGTGTGTGTGTGTGTGTGTGTGTGTGTGTGTGTGCGTGTGTGTGTGTGTGTGTGTGCGTGCGTGCGCGCGCGCGCGTAAATATGTGTGTATGTGTGAGTGTGTGCGTGGGTAAATATGTGTGTGTGTGTGTGTGTGAGTGTGTGTGTGCATGGGTATGTGTGTGTGTGTGTGTGTGTGTGTGTGTGTGTGTGTGTGTGTGTGTGTGTGTGTGTGTGTAACATTGGTGGGAATAATGCCAGTCACCATGACCTCTTATCACTACATTCCTTTTCCTCCCCACCTCCTGTTGTTTATATTATATATATATATATATATATATATATATATATATATATATATATATATATATATATATATATATATATAATGTCCTTAAAAAATCTAAAAGCGCTCGACCAACTGTTAAAATCTGTTAAAAAATACTGTTTAAAAATGAAGCATAAAAACCGACAAGTTTGTTTCGAGCCTCTTTCCTCTTGCTCTCATCAGGATATCCTCTCAGTGCACGCTGTCGTTCTTTTATAGCGTGTGGTACCTGATTCCGTGACACTCTCTCATTCATTGCACGTGTGGTCTGTGGTTCTTGTTGGGGTCTGTTCAGGTGGAGTGTGCTAACAAAGATTTCCATTTGTGCCTGCAATTGTTTACTATTTCTACTTTGTGTTCAAAGTTGCTAGGTGGGGTTTACATAATATTAACCATTTTTCTGTGGAGCATAAGTTGCATTTTTTTTTTATATTGTTGAATAGAGTTGCTCTTTTTATGATTTTCCATGATATGCTGTAGTCTATTTTTTTATGTTTAAGTCTCCAAATGTATTTACTCAGCTCTGTTTGGTTTTGATATTTTTCTTTTTTAAAAGACTACTTATGATTGCGTATCTGGTTTGAAGTGGTTTTCAGTAATCCCTATATATGTTTCTTTTTCATTTTCTGATGTTACCGTAGCTTGGTATACAATGTTTGTTGTAAAGACATTTGTTGCTTAAGGGGCACTGTTCTTTTTTAGTACAGTTGCAAGATGTCCTTTCGTCACCTTTCTTTGTTGTGTTGCTTTTCATTTTGTTAGACGAGTCAATTATGTTTTTGAGGTTGGGCATACATGAGTATGATAGTTTAATGGTGTTTTTGTTGAATATTTTGAATTGTTTGCGTTCTGAATTGTTCTGAATTGTGCAATGAATGAGATTGTCACGGAATCAGGTACCACACGCTATAAAAGAACGACAGCGTGCACTGGGAGGATATCCTGATGAGAGCAAGAGAAAGAGGGCTCGAAACAAGCTTTCGGTTTTTATGCTTCATTTTTTAAACAGTACTTTTAACAAAATATATATATATATATATAAAACGTATGGAGGAGACTAGGAAAATCTGAATCTAATTGGGAATTGCTGTCGATGTTTTCTTTTCTTGGCGATCATCATAAAATGGTAACGTCGGTTTACTTAAACAAAAATTAGTTGACGTCAAACAGCTTAAATACAAGAAAAGCGAACCTGATCCAACTATCCATTCAGTTTTTTTTTTTTTAAAGAGCTTGTTTTGTTTGTTTCCTTGTATATCTCCTTAATTGTTTGCTTTCCGAAGATTTACTGGGACATTTTTTTTTTTTTTTTTTTTTTTTGCTTCCAAATAAGGGGGCTTTTTCCATTGTCAACAAGTCGAACTCCCCCCAGCCCCCCCCCCCTCCCCCTCCCCCCTCCCCCCCCCAAAAGTGTTTGCTTCCTTGTTGGGTTTGTTTTGTTATGCTGTTGTTTAAAGTGATTTCTGTGGGATTTTTTTTTTTTTTTATCCAGTTCTTTAATTTCACACAAGTTACGAAGTTCTTGTTTGAGCGAGATGTAATGCTACAATGCTGGCTTACCAAGCATTTCCTTTGTCGTTAACCTCCCTTCCCGTCCCCTCCTCCTCTCTCTCTCTCTCTCTCTCTCTCTCTCTCTCTCTCTCTCTCTCTCTCTCTCTCTCTCTCTCTGTGTGTGTGTGTGTGTGTGTGTGTGTACGTGCGTGCGTGCGTGCGTGTGTGTGTGTGTGGTGTGTGTGTGTGTGTGTGACAAAAACATGATCGGCAACTTTAATTTTCAAGCAGGTTTGCCCACAATCTGATCTTTGGCTGTCTCCTACCCTCTCCCCCAATACCAACACCCCCCCCCCCCCCACCCCCACCCCCACCCCCCCACCCCCATTCCCCACCAGCGCCCCCGGTTTTGTCTGTACACTTTGACAATACTGGGCAGAGCCTCAAGTGGCCAGTCACCCCTGTGGAGAGAGAACAATTCTGAAGTTCTGGCTTGCGAAATCTCCCCCTGAATGTCCTGTGAGATGGATAAAAAAGTCCAGTGGCTCTTTCAACGGCTCACCAGGGGCTCTTTCAGCACAAAGAACTTCCCTGTCTTTCTTCAAGCTCTGTGCTAGTAACTTTGTCTTTCAGGTCATTCTCTTTTAGGCTAGCCTATTCTCTCTCTCTCCCTCTCTCCTCTCTCTCTCTCTCTCTCTCTCTCTCTCTCTCTCTCTCTCTCTCTCTCTCTCTCTCATTTCTGTTATGTACTGTTTTTCTTTCTCTGTGGCCCATCTTCCCGTTTATTTTCGAAACTCTTCTCTTTTCAAAATTCTTTCTCTCTTCTATTTTCGAAGCTGTCTCTCTTCTTTTCGAAACTCTTTTTTTCTCTTCTATTTACGAGACTCTTCTCTTTTCAAAACTCTTTCATTTCTCCTATCTTCGAAACTCTTTCTCCTCTTTTCAAAATCTTTCTCCTCTCCTATTTTCAAAACTCGTTCTCCTCTTTTCAAATTCTTTCCCCTTCTCCTAGTTTCGAAAACTTTTTTCTCCTCTTTTCAAACTCTTTCCCCTTTCCTAGTTTCAAAACTTTGTTTCCTCTTTTCAAACTCCTCCTCTCCTATTTTCGAAACTCGTTCTCCTCTTTTCAAACTCCTTCCCCTCTCCTAGTTTCGAAAGTCTTTCTCTCTTTTCAAACTCTTTCCCCTCTCCTAGTTTCGAACTCTCTTTCTCCTCTTTTCAAACTCTTTTTCCTCTCCTAGTTTCGAAACTCTTTCTCCTCTTTCAAATTCTTTCTCCTCTCCTCTTTTTTTCAAACTCTTTCTCCTCTCCTCTTTTCAAGCTCTTTCTCCTCTCCTATTTTTGAACTCTTTCTCCTCTCCTATTTTTGAAACTCTATCACCTTTCCCATTTTTCAAAACTCTTTTCTTCCCTAATATTTTCGAAACTTTTTTTTCTTCTTTCCTAAATTCCAAACTCTTTCTCCTAGTTCCGTAACTTTTTCTCCTTTCCTATTTTCGAAACTCTTCATTCTCTTCTATTTTCGAAACTCAAATTCCCCTCCTATTTTCGAAACTCTTTCTCCTTTCCTATTTTCGAAACTCTTTCTCCTTTCCTATTTTTGAAACTCCTTCTCTTCTCCTATTTTCCAAACTCTTTTTCCTATTTTCGAAACTTTTCTCCTTTCCTACTTTCGAAACTCTTCCTCTTCTCCTATTTCCGAAACTCCTCTTCTCCTATTTTTCCAATTCTTTCTCCTCTTCTACTTTCGAAACTCCTTCTGCTCTCCTATTTTCCAAACTCTATCTCCTCTTCCATTATCGAAACTCCTCTTCTCCTATTTTCTAAACTCCTTCTCTTCTTCTATTTTTCAAAACTCCTTCTGTTGTCCTATTTTCCAAACTCTTTCTCCTAGTTTCGAAACTCTCTTCTCTCCTTTCCTATTCACGAAACTCTTTCTCCTCTTTTCAAAACTCTTTCTTGTCTCCTATTTTCGAATCGGATTCTCCTTTTTCTACTTTTCAAACTCTTTTTTCAAGACTCTTTCTGTTCTCCTATTTTCAAAACTCTTAGACACTCCTTTTTTCAGTATCAATTTATTGTAACATTCTTTTTTTCGATTTGTTGAGTAGGAAGTGAAAAGAGTGTGCACATTATCCAGAGTGGACACTAACTGGACTTTGTGTAATGTATACTGGCCAATGTAACCTTTT